>VYZX01026933.1:50857-68766 GCA_013401335.1 Brachypteracias leptosomus
GGGAGGAGGAAGAGGAAGGGGGCCACACCTCACGCTCCCTGCCAGGAGAGACCGACATTACCCGTCCATGGGACGTTAATCTGGCTGCGCACCCACTCTTGGCAGACAGGGGGACCGCCCTATCAGGGCGGACCGCGCCCGCCGCGGTTACGTGGCGGCATAAAACTTCGTAGGGGCCAGAATAAAACCAGACGCCCCAAACTCTGAGGAAAGCCGATATATACGTCCAGCCCCCCCAGGCTGACCCCATTCCCGGACTAACCCCAGGGGTCCTTGCCGTCCCCACACCCTGTTGCTCTCCCCGCAGCCTCGGCCTAGTGCAGGCACCGTGGAGCCACCTCCCGCCGCGGGCCAGGGCCGCGCTGCTCTCTGGGACGTGGAGTCCCGAAGGGCGGGGGCAGTTGGGGCGCGAGCAAACAGGTGAGGTCACCAGGACCTCCTCGCCGGCGCGAGGCGAACAGCTGATCCAGCGGAGATTGGTAGAAGGCCAGCCAACCGGGAAGCGCCGCTTCCACTCTGCCGCCGCGGATTGGCTGGCGCGGAGAGGCCGGGGGCGGGGCCGGCAGTGGCGGGCCGATTCAGACGGCGGGACATTCCTGGGCTCTGACAGGCGCTGGGGAGCGGCTGTTGGGAGTGCGCGGGCCCCTGCCCCTCGCTCCGGGCTCCGGCGTGGCGGTGCGGGCGGCTGGGGGCGGCCGCTGCCGGCATTAGCGGCTGCTCGACTAATCCTTCTGCTGCGTGGAGGTGGCGGCGGCTTTAGCCCTAAGCCGCCCTTCTCCCCCCGCGGCGCCCTGCCCGGCCGAGCTCAGCTAAGCCGCACTAATCGCAGCGCCCAGCTCGGCCAAGGCCGCCGGCCTGGGCCCGATCGCGGGCAGCGGCCTCCCCTCGTCTCCCCTTCCTCCCCCGGGGAGAGGCCATGGAATCGCGGCAGTCACGGCCACGTTACGGCGCTTCGTCCTCGCCGCCGAGTCGCGGCGGGCGGGAGAACAAGGGGCTCCGTCGGAAGGTCCCGCCCGGGCCCGGGCCCGCCGGCGTCTCCGAGGAGGCGGCGGACGGCAGGAAGTCCAAATTCGTAAGTACGAGTGGATCCCAAGCCGCCCCCCATACCCGCTGGGGTCGGACGTGGCGGGTCTGCCTGAGGTGTGGGCCTGGCGGCGTCCCGGCCAGGGCATGTCCTTGCCGGGCCCGTGCTGAGAGGGCCCGACCGTGCGGCGGGACTGTCCAACCCCCCGGGGCCGGTCACTGCCCTGGAGCCCCCCGAGAGACTGGGGGGCCAAATAGGTATAGGCGGGCTACGAAACGGCGCCGTGGACCTCAACTCGGCTTCAAAGGCCTGCTCCAGCTTACATCTTCCTTGCTTGCCTGAAAGCACCTAGCTTTATTTTTAACAAGTTTTCAGGTCTCTTCATCATAAAGCTTTATTTTCTGACTCGCTATTTGACAGCTGTAGGTGTAAAGAACAGAACAGACTTCTAGCTCTTAAATGATGTTACTGTTAAGAGAACTGGATTTTTGTTTTGTATTTTGGTATTGTAAACTGTATTGTGAAAAACAGCCTTTGAATTTAAGGGACACAGTAAATTCTTCTCCCAAGCCTTGCTTTTACAAATTTTTGGCTAGCACACCAAGAAACTAGAAAACTTGAGATGTGTAATAATTGTCCACAAAATAATGTAAGATGTGCTCTATCTAAAAACACCTAAAAACCAAAAGTTTTTGTTTGGACATCATGAAGTTTCCAGTTTTTAAAGCTGGGACAAACATGTTGTACAGGTCTTGTATCTACCACACACAGAGCAGATGCATCCCATGCTTATATTTAGGTGATGCACAGGTTAGCTCTAAGCTGTATTACATGCTTACAAAATAGATACTATAATTCATAGCATACACTAGATTCTTGATTCTAAGGTGTCTTTGTGCAATATTCAGTACTTGAGTGTCTGGCACTTGTGCACAGGTTTAAAAAAGTTAGCCAATAAGCAATATCAAACTGTAGGCTGACCAGACCTGTTCTGGAAGGTCACAACATGTTCTTGGACATTTCTGTTTCCTGGAATCCTTTTCATATTGTGGCTACACAGATTGCTGTTTGAACCAAGTCCTTGTGCCTGTTTTTGTTGTTAAAATGGGCATATATGAAACTGTGACCAAGATCTGTTTGCTTGTCTATATAAATGGCTAGCCACTGAGGGTGCACACATTTTAGTCATGCAGGTGTCATGGCTGGCCATGCTTTAGTATGGAATCCCTGAGTGAAAACCTATACAGTTTGCCCAGTCAAAAATGTTGGTACTGTTACTGGTAAATGACTTGATGGTAGGATTATTCCTGTGGTGAGTGGGAGAGCGGATTTTTATGTGTTTTGGACTGACAAGAGCACTGAGTCAAGAGGTTTTACTTATTTTTGGTACTTTAATTGCAAATAACATGTTGCAATCATTTTCACTTTTTTCCTGAAATGTGTGTTAAAACAGAAATAAGATGTTGCATGTTCACTTTTTTTTCCTAACCACATGTTAAAATAGAAATAAAGTAATTTATAGGGAGTAGAACCCTGCCAGATATGTGATGCAAACCATTGGGATTTTTTTCTTAGGTGAAGTCTGATTTGCTTTTCAGTGAAAGAAAGCCTTCTCTTTGGTGCAGATGAGCTTGTTTGATAGATGTCTAGGTTTCCAAGGCTAAGCAAGAGCAGTTTTGACAAAATGTGCAGTTGTGGGAATCAGCTGACTGGCTTTTTGAGGTCACAGGATTGTTTTTTTGACCCAGTTTCAGAAAATAAAGGGAGTTAGATTTGGTTACCTGACTTAGCTTTGTAGGGTGTATGATCATCATATAGGCATGGAGTTTTTAAAATCTTTTTATTTTGTCCTGTCCCTGTTCCCCCCACCCATTTTCTGAAACTCTTTAAGCAGGGATGACTAAGAATATTGTTAATTCAGGAGAATGCCTTGTCAAACTGCAACTTTCAAAAGCATTTGACCTTAGACAGTAGTCCTGGTTTTCATCTTTAAGTGATCTCTTAAAACAAAGATTTTGCCCTGGAGTGTTTATAGGAAGCTGAAGAATGATAGTTCTCCAAGCCTGGATTGTGTTCTAAGTATACCATCAGCTCACTGAGTGACCTTAAGAGTCAGAGCTGAATATTTCTTGAATATAGTTCAGGATTTTGTCTCTGTCTTCATGTAAACTACTGTGGGTGATATAGTTTAAAATGTGGTCTGTGGAATTTAGTGGTTACTCAAGAGCAGCAGGCTGCTCCATGCCAAAAAACCTAAGGAGATGCTGTACCTACTATAACCTTTGAACTGTAATCTCTAATCCCTGGTTTGTCCTGTCTAATAATTTCTGGTAAGGGAACACAGAGAGTGGTACAAGTAGAATTACTTGAATAGTTGTAGACATCAACCAAATTTTTTGATTGGGATAGTTCATCTGAAGAGTACTATGAGATTGGCTTTTCCTTCTATTGCTTCATAAGTTTCTGCCCTAAGATATTGCAATACAGAATATTTATCACTTAGCTGTTAAATCTAAAATTGGTAAACTCTCCTTCCTATCTGTCTCTTGTTGTCTTACAAGACCAGTTTGTTCATTTTGAAGGGGGGATGGACTGAGTGCACCATCAGTAAGTTTGCAGATGATACCAAGTTGGACAGGAGTGTTGATCAGCTTGAGGGTAGGGAGGCTCTACAGAGGGATTTGGACAGGCTCGATTGATAGGCCAAGGCCAATGGTATGAGGTTCAACAGGGCCAGGTGCCAGGTCCTGTGCTTTGGTCATAACAACCCTGTGCAATGCTACAGGCTTGGGGAAGAGTAGCTGGAAAGCTGCCTGGCGGAAAAGGATCTGGGGGTACTTTAATAATATGGCCAATAGTGTGGCTAGCAGGACTGGGAAGTGGTCATCCCCCTGTATTCTGCACTGGTGAGGCCGCACCTCAAGTACTGTCTTCAGTTTTGGGTCCCTTGCTGCAAGGAAGACATTGAAATGCTGGAACGTGTCCAAAGAAGGACAAGAAAGCTGGTGAAGGGTCTAGAGAACAGGTCTTACGAAGAGTGGCTGAGGGAGCTGGAGCTGTTTAGCTTGGAGAAGATGACATTAAGGGAGATATTACCGCTCTCTACAACTACCTGAAAGGAAGTTATAGAGAGGTGGGTGTTGGTCTCTTCCCCCAAGTAACAAGTGATAGGACAAGAGGAAATGGCCTCAAGTTGTGCCAGTGGAGGTTTAGGTTGGATATTAGGAAAAATTTCTTCACCAAAAGGGTTGTCAAACACTAACAGGCTGCCCAGGGAAGTGTTTGAATCACCATCTCTGGACATCTTTAAAAGATGTGTAGTTTAGGGACATGACTTAGTGATGGACTTGGCAGGTTAACAGTTGGAATCAATGATCTTAAGGGTCTTTTCCAACATGAATGATTCTGTTCTATGTTGACTTGTTGAAGTGCTGGGGCCTGGGCTGTGGGCCCCAAGTTGGAATGGACCTATGGATGAGCCACAACCCAGCAGTGTGTCTTGTTCCCCAAGTGGTTCCTCAAGGCCCCAGAGGCAGAAACTGGTCCACCTGTGTGAGGCCCTGCCTTCCCCCAGGTGATAGTGGTTGGGGTGGTAGGCGAGGCTAGAGGTATATCAAACAGGAACCGACTAGTTTGGGAGAAGAAACAAGAAGCTGATCAGTTTGAAGAGAGCTCCTGTTGGGGGCAGCTTGCTGAGCTCTCTCAGTGGTGTGTTCTCCCTTGGCTGATTTGAGATGATGAAGAACAAAAAATGAAGATATCTTCCTTATTTGAGATGGAGAAGAGCAAACAGATGATAAAGGTATGCTGAGGGGATGTTGCTGAGTTTGGTGTTGGCCTGAGGAAGAAGAGAGCTAGAAGCACCCTTGTTCATATTTAACTCTTCCTCATGTACTGAAGATAATACATCTTTAATATATTTTATTAGTTAAATTAGTTTTGTGTCAGAATACATGAAACTTCACTCGCCACTTTGAATTCCCTGTAATCCAGTCTTAGGTGTAGGCTGTAGCCTTTTCTGTGTTTGGGATACCTACAGAACCATACTTCTTTGTGTCCCCTCTATTATATTTCTGATCTCCACATTTCACAAACAGATGAAATTGGCCATTAGATTCAGTGAACTCAAGGCATCCAGATTGTATTAGTCTATTTTTCCTCAGTGTGAAAAGCTTAAAAATAAGTTCCAGGTTGGACCCTTCTAATCAATGCAGCATATTGATTTATCATAGCAGATATGCTAATCTGGAAAAAAAATTTATTACCTGACAAACCTTGAGGTGAAATTGGATTTCTGGTTGACAAAGTTGACATCATTAACATATACCTCCTTTTTTTTTTTTTTTTTTTCCAAATGCACTCCTTGTTTAGCAGAAGGNTGGAAAAAAAATTTATTACCTGACAAACCTTGAGGTGAAATTGGATTTCTGGTTGACAAAGTTGACATCATTAACATATACCTCCTTTTTTTTTTTTTTCTTCCAAATGCACTCCTTGTTTAGCAGAAGGAAAATACCTCTTTTTAAAACCCACTTAATTTGGAGAGGAAGAAAGAGAGTCTTTCAGGCTAGACACTTATAGTGATTGATTCCAATCAAATCTCATCTGGAAGTACTGCCCTTCTGAATAAGCTAGCTCACTTTCAGAAGTGAGTTGTAAGCCTCAGTTCTCTGTGTTTTTACAGAATTGGCTTTTTTTTTTTTTTTTAAATGAGTGATGGTTAATTTTGAAGCACACACTAGCTTGACTTTGTTCAGCAGATCCAAAGTTTTGGAAGAGTGGGGCTTTAAAAGAGTAAAAGATATTCTACAGTACTATGATACTGCAGCTTATTGAAAGCTCTCACATTCACCCTTGAGTTTTAGGGCTTGATAAAAAGGGAAAATGAATGGAAGGATGGCAGAGGTTATACCTGTTTGCTATGGATACATTGAGCAGGAAACTTGAAATCTGATGAGGGAGGGCTGTAAAAAGCAGTTGTTTGCCACTTACTCTCCTTATTTTTTTTCTTTTTATCTTTCCTTAAAAATGATTGGAAATCATAGAATTGAGTGCTAGATTACATGACTTCCAATTGCACTTTGCTGGAACTACATCTTGTAGACACGAGTCTTCAAACAACTTCAATTTCTATCTCAAATTAGAGGTGTTTCTATTATTTTCAGTATACCATTGGCCTGTCTTCAGTGACTTTCAGGTTATGTTTTTGATTGAGTTCTTTATGAAATTTATATGAGTCAAGAAGGCTTTTTTGTTTGCACCAATCTGTTAAAAATAAACAAATTAATGCTTGCATTTAACAATGTCTATAAATCAAAGAAAGATGTAGTTAAGAGCAAAAGCACTTCCATTTCTCTGGCATTGAGTAGAAAGGTACGACTGATCTGTGTCAATATCTTTAATTACGAAGTGACTGAATTATTGCTGCAGTTACACTGCAGTGTAAGACCTTGAATCTAAATTAGTCTTTTAAAGAAATGATTGCTCAACAGATGTTACCTAAAACACTTTATTGCAGCTTTGTAAAATTGTAAATTCCTCATGCTGTTATTTTTGTTGGCATGAATTAACACTGTGGGTTATGATATTAAATTTTAGTGCTGTGTTCTAGCATTTGGTTATATAATCTTACCTGTAAGCACCAATTTTGAGTTTAACACATCAATGTCTAGAGAATATCACTGTGTGGAAACTGTCATGTTAAGATTTTCAGACTGCTTTCCAAGCAACAGAGAGAGTGTGTGATAAAACCATTAAATAAATGCTGAAGTAGGATATTGGAAATTAAAAGTATGAAATGCTGTGGGGTTGTACAGCAGTTTCTAAATTGCGCTCACAGACTGAGGTAGCAAAATTACTGGGGGAATATAGTGACGAAGGAGATCCTAGAGTAACAGTATTCACTGTAATCATCTAATTTACATCTCTCTAACCAAGTCTACAGGTTTCCTTGCAATCCCTGCTTCAGTCTTCTGGTTGTGTTTCTGCTGGAGAATAGCCTTTGGCAAAAAAAAAGCTAGTGTTGAGTCTTTTTGGTGATAGAATTAATGGCAGGATGTGATGTGTTCTTTCTCACTTTCTAATTGGAAAAGGTACAGAGGGGATTATTGCTTCTAGGTACAAGCATTCAGGCTTAAGTTGGCCTGTTCTTCTAAAAGTCATTGCAACTTGCTTAAACCCTACTTTTTTTTTTTTTTTTTTTTTGGTATAACTACATCTAGGCTCAAAGCTATTCTTAATGTATTGAAGCTGTTCATGTGTGTGGTGGTTTGAAGGGAGTGTTGTATGTGGTTTTGTTTCTTTATTTTTTTTCTGCACAGAAGGCAAAAAAGAAGTTCCCAAAAGGATTTAGATACCACGCTGTGGGATTGATTTTTTTTTTTGTATATTGAAGTACTTCAGTATAGTGCAGGACATGCATGTCAAAATTATTGTTAGCTGCCTGAGATCCTGTTACTTTGCATGCATAAAACTCCTCTCATGTCAGCTAGAGTGGATGGCTGGGTGCTAATATTCTGGAGTAGTTCATGGAAGGCGCACAATAGCATGTGAGTATTTTCATCCACTGCAAGGCAATATTCTGTAAGCTTGTATCATGTTTTTAGCAGTAACTGAATATTATAGAATTGTTACTTATGCCAGATTTATTTACTTGCAGGCCTATGCTTAAGGCAGCCTGTTCATGTGAGCAGATGTCTTGCTTCTGTGAACTGATACATCCAGGCCTGAAAATAAAAATATGTTCCTGTGGTTAGTAAAGCACTCCGAATTCTACCTAATTGTGGTCTAGTTCCCCCCACCCCCCCCCAAATGTTTGTTTGATTTGTTTGGCCTGGCAAGAATAAGAGTATACTACTGTTCTTGAGTCTCAGCTCTCCTCTAAACTTAAAGACACTAAAAGATCCAGTGTGGTACAGCTTTTGTTTTGTTAAGACCACATATAATGTTCTATATTTGTATCCTTGAATGCTACAGAAGACCAGGAAAGTTGGCAACTGGTTTTACTTTGTAGAGCCTTGCCAGAAGAGAAGGACTTGGTGAGGGAGAGGGGAGAAAAATCACCTCAGTTCCCGTGTTTTAACCAGCTCTTCTGACTGAGAAGTTTATAAAATAAAAGTCACAGAATAAGTGTTTTGAAATGTCTTGGTGCAAGTCATTCAGCCCTTTAATATTAGAATGCTAAAAGATCTGAACATTAGGTTGTAGTTCACATGGGTTTTCTCCTTCTTAATAAAGAAACCTCCAAATATGATATCACCAGTGTTGATAAATGAGTTCTGGTTAAGTAGGTTCACTTCCTTGTAGCAGTTACTTTTGAACCAGACCTCATAACATTGTCTGAAGGAGTTCTTAACACTGGTATTTTTTAGATTCTGGTACTGTTGGTAGCCAGTAAAATGAAGACTCAGGAGACTGATACCCATATATTGAATTTCTTATACCATTATGGTGTCTTTAATTGGTTGCATGGTATATTTTTTCGCTAATTAGATGACCTGGGTCATTGAGGTGTTCTGATACACAAGATAGGGAACATTTCACCCTTTACCACAGTAGATTCCATTGCTGAATTTCACAGTTTAATTGAAAGGTACAACACCGGCTTGAACTATCCCATTAACTTTTGTCTTTTTCAAAGAACAAAACCTGAATCTGAAAAGTATTGTCTTGATACTATGGATGATGACGATGTCTTGTACAGAGCAGTTGCAGAACATCCAACATCTGTTCCTAAGTGAACATGAACCTGATGTTGTGCTTCCTGTGTCTGTTTAGTGGAAAGTACATGAGTGACATGAATGTCAAACTTCCACCTTAAAGCATATAATGCTGAAGATTTTCATTCTAAGCAGTTTACTCATTCTTCTACCATGTTAGAGGAGCTTTATAGTGTTATCTGTGTATTGCTTAAGGCTTAGTCATTTTTCATATGTATGAAAATTGAATGAATTTTTGGTTTTTGCTACCAAGTTGCAGTGTAAAACCATGTTAGTTTTTTCTTCTGCAGTTTGGATCATTTGCTGTCTTTGTAGCCATTTAGCAGAATGGGAAGAATAAGTCATAAAACTCACCTCCATAGCAGTGTGTAGGGTAAAAGTCTGATCTACCCCTGCAGCAGGAGAAACCAATGGAAAGGCTGGGATACAGATACACACTTAACTTGCTTTTTTTTTTTTAACTTCATAGCCATTCATCAGATGCATCTTCCTCAGTTTCTTGACAATATTCAGAGTAGAGCTATCATGGGATATTTGTCTTAACACAAATTGTTCTTCAGTTCTGAGGGAAGAGCCAGAGAAGATGTCATGAGTAATGATACCTAAGTATTGTTAACTTGAAGACAAAGAAGGAGTTTCCAAATCTGATTAATTTGGATATAGCCATTGACAATTGCTGTAGCTGCTGCCAAGCTTTGTACACTAAGCAATGAGAGGAGTCTAAGAATAGGGTAAAAGTCTATCCCACCAAGTATGGGACTTCACATTCTTCCCATTTCCCTGCCAAGTATGTTCTCAGCCTTGTCATAAAAACTATAAATTGTATCCCTGCAACACTGACTCATCAGTGGCCAATGTTCTTCAGTGCTACACTTGGGTTTTGTGCAAGAGTTGTGCATCCTAGCATGTGCTGCATTTGTAAATGTACAGTGGAGAGCAGAAGAGTTGGTTCAGGAGCTGTTGTTTCACATAGCAGCGAGTGATCTTCTATAGATTTTTTTTTATTTTAAACGTTACTACTAATAAATGCTTATGCCAGTTTACTCATAACTGTGCTCTGCTTGCCATATAGGTGGTGTTTGAGAATATCCAACAGTCTTAATTGTTTCAGTGTTGCAGCTTATGTTTTGAACTGTTGAGGAACTCCATGTTCTTCTGTTGAGTTTAAAATCTCTGGACCAATTCCTTAGTGGTGTCCCCACAGCCATTTTGAGAAGATACAATACTAATAGCTGAATTATGAGCCGGTCTTCTGTTCTAGTATAATTAGCTATAAAATATAATGAAGTGTAACTTGTTTCAGGCTATGCTTAGTTTATATTCTTCTAGTATTATTCTGTCTAAGGGAGAGATTACAGATTGTTTTTTTTTTTTGAATTGACACTATATTCCCTGTGTAGCTTGCTATACTCTGTAAGCCAACAAAGTACAATTTGCCAAGAAATTACTACTTCAAGTGCCACAATTCAATACTGTTTAATTTGTATCTTATTTTGAATAACAGTAACTGTAACTGAGACTTGCTATTTTGTTTGGGTTTCTTGTTGATTTTTATTTTTACTGCACAATTGTGACATGAATGGTTTCTGGTTTGATTTACAGCATCTAAATATCAAGACACTGACAGATGATGTGGTAAGACAACTTAAGTTTTGTTTTGGCTATGCTAAACTAATAACCTTATTGCTAATGCAATAGAAATAACCTTATTGATCCAAGAAACTGTCTTAATTATAAAGTTAATTTAGTTAATTGGCAAAGTCTCACTAAACTGCTAATTAGCTGTAACATACTCGGTGCAAGGAGCAAAAATCTATGGATGGCTTTGAAATATGCTCTAATCAGGTCTAAATGAGCTTGTGTGCCAATTTATGTGTTGTATAGTTAAGATATCTGTGATTGCATGTTTAATATTGAAGTTACTTAGGCTGCATGGCTAGCTTAAAATACCATCACAGAATTGTAGTGGTTGGAAGGGACCCCTCAAGATCATCTGGTCCCACCCCTCTGCTAAAGCAGCTTCACCTAGAGCAGGTTGCATGTTTAACAAACTAATGGTTGCTTCTAAAACTCATTAATGCTTGTTTCAAACAATGTTAGATATATTCAGTGTCTGCTCTTCTCTGCTGCATTATGCTTTATAAAATATTTATATTTTATTACAGTCCATTTCTTATAAATATGATGTTGTATAAAGGTGACCGAGCCTTTTATTTAAATTTAGGTTAAGTTAGCAACATTTTGAGTCTAAAATGCAGACAGCTTTTCAATATTTGAATTGTTTTGGATTATTCCTGAGATGCTGATGTATTGTGTACTTTTAGTGACAAATCCCCGTTAACTTCAGAAACGCCTTGCCTTTTACACAATCAACACATGCTTCTTTTTGCTTGTTTACAAACTATGAAGACAGGAATCTTATTCCACAGAGGAGTGGCAAGTAGGTATCTGATAAATTACCTACCTGTGAGTTCACTGTGAAAGCAAGCCTGTTTTTACTCTGAAGTGCTCGCGTTCCAACAAATGGTTTGTAAGGCTCATAAAGATATAAAAACCTACATATTAACATAACTTCATTAAAAAGATATCATATTTAGACAAAAATGAAATGTAAACTAAAATTCCTTATAACATAAAGTTACGTTGATTGATTTCATAGCAAGAGCTGTAAAGGTAAGAAAGGCTGTATAATTTCCAGTATATAGAGAAACAAGATTCAGAGTGAAATGTCTTCTGCACGTTCAAGATGTGACTGTGCACAAGCCTAAACTCTATATACTTTTAATTTTCTTCCATTAGTTAAATGATTTGCTCTCAAGAAAGATAAAATCATCTCTGGTAGGTTGAATATATTAGGAATAAGAAGTCATCTAATAAAAGGGATTCATTGATCTGTGTGTCCTGGTTTATGCAAGTCTCTCTTTTACTAAAAGCTCTATTGCTACCAGTGGAATTTCTCATACAGTAAGAAGTTAATCTTGTAGAGCAATTTGACTGTCAAAGAATATACTTTTTAATCTTCTGGAGCTTTAAGGAGGAAAAAGATGTTAAGAGGTCTTTGATTGAAAATCATTAGAAATAACTTCTTTTGATCTTACATGAAGTATTTTTGCTAGTAAGGGAAAATAGTGAAACCACTATTTTCTTCCAGATATACTGAAATAAGTTGATGCAACCCATATTCTCCTGTGTTTCCCATCCACTAAGAATAGTGATTATTTTGAATGAAGACATAGGATTTGTTCAACTTTGTGTTCTCCTTCCTTCCTATGTTGTTAAAGTTCTACTAATTCTTTATTTTGTGTCAACACCAGGGTGTTGCAACAGACTTTCATGACTGAGCTGTTGGCTTCTGTGACTAAAATGACTGACAAAATGTTTGGGAGATCGAGCTATGCTGTAGTACTTCAACAGATTTTCCAGATGTGAAATTGTGTTTACCAAGTATATAAATAGCAGGCAGTCAAAAACTTGTAAACTTGAAAATTGAGGATGGCAGTACTTTCGTCCTGCAGATCTACGAGGCAGAGTGAGAGGGACATTTAGAGGAAAAAGAAAAGCTATAAGCAATAATCTTGTCCTTATGCCTTCAGCCAGGAAATGAAGAATTTGTACCTGTATATTTCATATCAGAACTCTGCTAACAAATTTAGTGATTGTCATTGGTATCTTGATGGTCTGGGTATTGGGCTATCAATATGTGTGTTTCTTCATGAGAATGGGAGGGGAAGAAAGAAGACTGTTCAGTGCTTCTCTTAACATGGTTTAGGCTAAACCATAACAAATCTGTAATCCTGTCCCTTCAGAATAAGGTGTCAGAATTTATTTGCCACAAATGAGGTGTCACATTTCATGTAGGCAGGACTTTTCTCTGATACTAGCTTGCCCAGTCTCTTAGAAAAAAGATTTTCTTGTAGTGCAGTGGCATCCTCTAGTAATGTATACCCCATAAACTTGGGTGAAAGTTTTGCTCTTCATATGATGAAGAAAACAAAGATCCAAGCTGATCGTTACTTTACAGCATTTTGATCTGGAGCCTTTAGGTTAATTTTCTTCTCTAGAAACATCCCAGGGCTTTGGGATGGTAACAGAGAAAAGTATTTTACCATTTGTTTTATGAATTGAATGTAGGTTGATGTGCTTTGTATAGCTGGAGAAACAGAATATGAAGAGAAACGGTAGTTCTTATTCTTATTTCAAGAGTGTAGAATCTGTTGGACTCAACCTTAATGTGAGAAGATTTTGCATGACTTGATTTATATGCTTTACATGTTTCAGGCATCACTGTTCTTGTGCTGTGATTCCTGGACTTTGCTTTAGCACTAGTGCCAGAAACATCAAATCCATGTAGTAAGGCAGCTGTTGAGTAGATACATTAGCTTGCATCCAGATGATGTACTTCATGTGTAATCTGGTAAGCCCTGTCTTCAAGAATGGAAAAAAAAGGGAAAAGCTGAGGAATCAAAGGCTGTGGTGGACAAAGGACTTTTAGTCTCTTGCTTCTGTTTTAGTATATTCTGAAGTGTATCTTCCATGGCAAAGCTGCTGTACTATGCTACTGCTTACCTTGAAAAAGGATAGCTTTTTTTGTGAATTCTTTTAAGAGTTTTTTTTCATGACTTCAGATAAATTGTTTCAGCTGTAATCTCCTTTTGCTGTTGATTATGACAGACCCACTTTCATATCCTGCATAAACATAACTAATTCTTCCATCTGCTACCTGCTAATTTGGTACAGATGCTATTTTCTTCTAGATGCTGGGGTCCATTCACTGCAGTAAATACAGTCTAAACAGTTTTTATAAAGAAATATAGCTTATGTTCATAGTGTTTATGTACTTAACAAAATTTAACTCACTCAGCCAGTGATGAGATATTTGATTAGATCCACCACTAAGTATGCTTAACATCCATTTTTAGATAAAATTCTCCTGCCTAGATATGTGGACAGTGTGTATAGCAACTTTTAACTTTGGAGATGTACAAGATATTGCATGAAAGATTTTGCTCCAAGTAGGGGCCCCAGGAAGCACTCCTTACATGCAAAATCAAAATCTAATCTGTGTAGAATAAACAGCTGTTGTTAGTTAAGTTGCATTGATACCAACATTCATAGCCCAAATTACCTCAGTAAAAGTCTCATTAAACACCATTGGAAGTTGTTCTACAAAAATCTCCTAGTGTTTTCTGGCATTGTGCTTACAGTTCCATTGCCTGTTTGGGTCATTGACAGAGCTAGGGAATTCTTTCAGTGATCATGAATGTGGTTACACATGCGCATGTTCAATTTTATTTTTGAGGAATTTCTTAATATAGCAATAGATAATCCGATGTGTTAATTAAGGCTGGGGGGGAGTGGTGGTGGGGAAAAGATGAGGGAGGCAGGATGGCAGGGAAGTAATACCTTTTGTTCCTGCATGTATAGCAGCTCTGTTAGGAGGTAATGTCTCGATAAGCTGTTGAGCCAGCAATTAGTCTAGCAATAACTAATCCATTGATTCCTGTATTGTCAAGTGTGTAAGTTCAATAGACACTATTATCTTCCAGAGAATGGTATAAGAAGTTTTCACTAAGATTAAAATGAGAACACAAATAGATGTACTTTCTAGGGACCTGATCAGAAAGTGCAATGAGCCAGGAGGTTTGTACTGTGGATCTCTTTGTAACTTTGATTTTCAGGTCCATGGTGTTTGTATAAGTCACTTCCTTATTTCATAGGCTTTCAATAGAATAATAGAGAGCCTATGAAATAAGAACCAAATAAAACGTCACCATTCATCTTGTGATGACTGCTTCATTTTGGTGGTTGTAGCTATTGTTCTTGCTATCAGTGATTCAAATTCTGATACTAAACTTGCAGTTGGTCTGAAATCAAGTCTCAGGAGGTAAATGCTGCTTAGCTAGACTTATCATTTAATCTCTTTCCTTAGTACTATGCATCGTGGCTTTCCACATATTTTTGAGAAAGTCTAGAATTCCATTCATGGTTTTAAACAGTGAAGGAAATCATCATAAAACACTTGATAGCAGCTTTGTGGGCTTTAAGAACATTTTTTCTTGATGATTTTAAGGGTCTTTTCCAACCTAAATGACTCTCTGAATGATAGTAGTATTTTAAGTAGCAAAAATTGTTCCTGTGCTAACAATATCTGATCTTACAGTTAAAGTGGCAATGGCTGAGGTTCTCCTCCCCCTCTACTCTGCCTAGTGAGGTCACATCTGGAGTACTGTGTTCAGTTCTGGGCTCCCCAGTTCAAGAGAGACAGGGAACTACTGGAGAGAGTTAAGTGGAGGGATACAAAGATGATTAAAAGACTGGAACATCTCTCTTATGAGGAAAGGCTGAGAGACCTGGGTCTGTTTAGCCTGGAGAAGAGAAGGCTGACAGGCTTATAGAAAAGGGTGAGTGTCAGGAGGATGGGACCAGTCTCTTTTCAGTGGTGCCCAGTGATAGGACAGGGGGCAACAGGGACAAACTGGAACACAGGGAGTTCCATCTGAACATAAGGAAAAACTTATTTACTTTGAAGGTGAAAGAGCTCAGGAACAGGGTGCCCAGAGAGTTTGTGGAGTTTCCTTCTCTGGAAATATTTAAGACCTGTGTGGACACATTCCTGTGCAACCTGCTGTAGATGAACCTGCTTTAGCAGGGGCATTCTACTAGATCTCCAGCGGTCCCTTCTAGCCCCTACCATTCTGTTATCCTGTGAATGAGTGAGCCCTGCTGTGTGAAATAAATACTTAATTCTGTGAGGGAATGAAAATGTAAGGGAGAAAATGAATCCTGTCACCCAACAGGCTACTGTATCTCCGTGCCTTGCAGGTCCAACCAGTAGTGAGGCTGAACGTGTATTCCCAGAAGGCACCTGCACAAACACATGCATGCAACATGTACATGTATGCATGACAGACCACACAAATCAACACAAACAGTTCAATGGGTGTCATCCTGTTACCCTCTTTGGCTGATAAGGATGAAAATTCATTACTGAGAAACATACAATATGAATCCCTCCAGGGGATGGGCTCACCAGCTCACTACTTGGTTGTGGGCCCAGACTTCCTAGTGGCTAGCACCTGGGTCACATGAGATCCTGAGGCTGCAGGCTCACTCCAGTTGCTGATAAAGACTTGGTCACTCAGAGGCATATGTATGTGTGTACACATACACACACAGAGCTCTTTGGCAGTGGGTGGGGCTCCCATGGTCCCTCTGATCAACAACTCCCCTTGTGGCCTTGTCTGTAGAAACACAGACTTGCACACACAGACAAAAATCTCCATCATTTGGCCAGGACTCTTCTCACCCCTGTAGAAGCAAACCCCTCCAGTGGCTGCCCCATATAGAGACTCTGACTCACAGACCTCACCCCCCCGCTTCTGCCCTCCTCAACCTATGGAGACCATAAATCTCTCTGGAAGCTGTCCAGAACTTCCTGTATGCCGTCTCCTCTACCTAGCTTCTCCTGCTGTTTTTCTTTTAGGGGTACACATTCCCCTGCTCCCAGGCCACTTCACCTTCCCACTGGCTACTCCAGCTTGCTACTTGCTAGTGATATTTCATTCACTACCCTCACTCATTCTAGATGTTGGCACTGTGGGCAAAACTGAGGTCTTACTAAAGTTGTTGGTACTTAAGTTCACTCACTCTGGTTTTTCCAGTTGCGGGTCTGTGATCCCTCTGACTCATGGTCTGATCCTGTTGCTGACACATGGACCTGCATACACGTATGTGCACACAAAGTAGAGTGTCTCACCCAGGGAAAGAATAGAAATATAATTTAATAAGGTAGAACAGAGTGTGCTGGTTGTTTATGGGGCATGGCCAGACAAAGGTACCAACTGACAAACTGTTTGCACACAACTGGCCTTATTTATTCCTATAGCCTATCATTTTCCCATGCTTGTTCCTCTCCAAATCATGGATCTGTATTTTTCCCTGCCTTTTGTTCTTCCCTTAAACATTGCAAAATAAGTCTTGCAGAATTCCAAAATGTTTTTGCACTTCATCCCATAATGTCTCATACACTTAAGGAATGGCATCTTTCTGTCTGAAAGGTGTTCTGGAGAGCTGATCATGTTGATTCAGGGCATGGGTGTCGGACTTGGACCATAGGACAGAGGCTTTGCTGGGGTAGCATTGGGAGGAGCCTGGACAGTGTGTCCCTTCCTCTCAATCAATAATTTGCATTCCTTCCATCTGCTATTTTGCCTCTGTGGTCATTTGGGCTGGAGGAGATAAGCCTTTGATGGACAAATGGTTCCTTTCATGAGTTTGGGAAGAGACAGGTGAAACTATATTTGAGTTCCACCAACCACCATTGTCTTTCTGTGCTCCTCCGTGCAAATGGGCTTTTTAGCACATAGCCTGAAGAGACAGTCCTTTCCTTCAGTCTAGCTCCTGCTGCATGCATCTCCTTTCTTCTTGTCCTTTGTACGGATAATGGACATTGAAGAAAAGTTTTGATACGTCCTATCTTTGTCAGCCACTTTCTTTTCAAGTAATTTCTTTAATGTGGCTGTGTTAAAAAATATTAATTAGAAATGAAATCCCTATGGGATTTGAATATTGCTATGATGATAACACCTTTGAAATAAATGATTGCATTTTCTTGTACTGCTAGTAAAAAAAGTGCAGCTTGGATCTTTTTGGCACTACATGCACAGTTTTTTATATTTGGAATCATGTAAGACATTAATCATTCGCTTATATATCTTGTCTGCCAAGTGATTATTGAAACAACTTTTGCCTGGGCAGATGCTACCAGCACTGTTGCTGTGTTCATGCAGTAACTTCCTTTGCAGCCCATACACTGCCAGAGCTTGTTATTGGGGTTTAGCTGCCATGTTTCTGAAGCTGTAGTTTCAGAAGTAGCTTTGTGATGGAGCAGAGCGGTGGAAGAAACTCTATTGTAAGACAGTTTAAAACTCTATTACACTGTGAAGAGGCCATACTAGAGTTTCTGCTGAGGCTTCCTGAGAATCTTCAGGCTGGTAAATGTAAAATGTTATTGAAAAGCAGACTCATGGTAATTCATGTTCACATGTTGACCATAGTTTACTTTTCAATGTGTTTCAGTTCTGATGTTAAGATTTTGTGTCAGTTGTCTTCCAGTTTTGGTCTTGTGGAGAATGCGAGCTGGCAGAATTGTGGAGAGGTATCTCCAT
>VYZX01026934.1:0-13462 GCA_013401335.1 Brachypteracias leptosomus
GGAGAAGCGGGAGCCATTCTCCCGGGAGAGGTGGCAGCCACAGCCACTCTCACTGCACCATCCCTGCCTCCTCCCCTCCCTCCAAGTGACACCTGATGTAAGGGGCTATTAAGGCTCCCTCTGATTTCACAGTTGGGGGGGAATCCAGGGGGGGCTGGGGATGAGACCCTATTTTTCTTGTTGCTTCCCACAAGTTTTTCCTGCAACTAGTGTTTCAACCTCCAAATCACTCTCATCCCTTAAAGGAGAAGGACTTCAGTAAAGGGGCAGCCGCAGCCCCCAGGCTATCCCTGTACCCTCTCAATTTCCTCCTTATGTTCATCTTGAAACAATTTTAAACATCTTTGACCAACACTACAACCAAACAACAATATCGTTTCAAGGGCTTCTTTCTCCTCTCTTCTTCCTTCCTAGCAATAGCAATTCCACACTTTCGTTCGTCTCTCTCAAACTTCCTTCATACACACACACCAACAGGCATACAGGCATACAGGGATCCCTTACACAAACCACAGGCATGTAGCATATAACAACAACAAAAAAATCATAAATATGAATAACAATATTCCAAGTACAATACCAAGTTCCAATACCAGGGTCTTCAGATATTCACATTCTACAATCCATAATCACAGCCGAGGTCCAGTATCAAATCTATCAAACACTCTCATTCCAGGTCTAACCCCACAATCTCAGATCCAGTCATCAATCACTCTTGTTCCCAAGTCTAACCATCCTGGACACCACAGGGGTGGCTGAGGTGGAACTCCAACCCCACAATCCCAGACCACTCAGGGGACTCTAACCCCACAACTTATAGACGTACTATAAAATTTAGACGAACAGGGGACTCCATCCCCTCCCTTCCTGGGGACTTGAACCCCTGGGGACCATGCTGTATGCCAGATGTCTCTGCGCAGTTTACCAGCAACCCCTCGGCCACGTGTACGACTTACAGGCTTCCCTTATAGAACATACTGTTTTATCCACGGATTTCAGGTTGTTTTCTGTTCCCGTGGTGACCAGCTGATGGTGGAGGCTTTCCCCTAGAAAGTGCTCGGAATGGGCCCAGAAGCATTTGCCCGCGGCTGTCCCGGGGTAAGCAGAAAAACTCCTGGCTGGCTCACCAAAACTGACTTGCGGAACTAAACTCCACAATCAGAAAAGATTGTANTCCTTCCTAGCAATAGCAATTCCACACTTTCGTTCGTCTCTCTCAAACTTCCTTCATACACACACACCAACAGGCATACAGGCATACAGGGATCCCTTACACAAACCACAGGCATGTAGCATATAACAACAACAAAAAAATCATAAATATGAATAACAATATTCCAAGTACAATACCAAGTTCCAATACCAGGGTCTTCAGATATTCACATTCTACAATCCATAATCACAGCCGAGGTCCAGTATCAAATCTATCAAACACTCTCATTCCAGGTCTAACCCCACAATCTCAGATCCAGTCATCAATCACTCTTGTTCCCAAGTCTAACCATCCTGGACACCACAGGGGTGGCTGAGGTGGAACTCCAACCCCACAATCCCAGACCACTCAGGGGACTCTAACCCCACAACTTATAGACGTACTATAAAATTTAGACGAACAGGGGACTCCATCCCCTCCCTTCCTGGGGACTTGAACCCCTGGGGACCATGCTGTATGCCAGATGTCTCTGCGCAGTTTACCAGCAACCCCTCGGCCACGTGTACGACTTACAGGCTTCCCTTATAGAACATACTGTTTTATCCACGGATTTCAGGTTGTTTTCTGTTCCCGTGGTGACCAGCTGATGGTGGAGGCTTTCCCCTAGAAAGTGCTCGGAATGGGCCCAGAAGCATTTGCCCGCGGCTGTCCCGGGGTAAGCAGAAAAACTCCTGGCTGGCTCACCAAAACTGACTTGCGGAACTAAACTCCACAATCAGAAAAGATTGTAAAGTAGGTATGTTTCACTCGGCGCCGGGCACACGGAGCCTCTACTTGCAACACCCTTCCTAATGCAGCCCAGGATGCTGTTGGCTGTCTGTGCCTAAAGTACACGCTGTAGGTTTATGCTCACCTTCATGTTCACCAGGACCATCAGGTCCTTTTCTGCAAAGCTTATTTTCAACTTGTGGAGTTCAAATGACTAAACCAAAGCAGGCGTGGTATTGCCCAGAGTTATGTCACCTGTAACTCTATAAAACTGATCATTGCTCCAAATACGTAATCAGGCATATTTAAACAGGACAAACTCACTATTTATTTAACTGTAAAATGAAGATTTTATGTTCTACCATGCTCAGGATTCACTTCCAGGTGTCAATAGATGCCAAAATGACTGCCATTTCCAAATATGTAACAGGAAAATACACAATGCTAGCAGTTAAAATTACTAGAGATACTAGGGTGCAAAATAACTTAAATTATATCCACTACCCCAAAATGAGTTTGTAATGTGTCTTGTGAGCTTACCTGCAGCTATGACCAATCACTTCTTATTCTTTATTCCCTTTATATAAAAATCTAAGTATGGCCTACATGCCTATTAGAGGTGACTTTCCAGATTGACTTCTACTCAGCCACCATCTGGGTACTTAACGTAAAAGTTGTGACAGCACACCGGGAAAAAAGAAATCTTCAAAAAATATCAACATTATATGTTGGGCTATTTAAAGCACATGGAAAGAGTGGGAACAAAAGCCATACACAGCCCCAACACACACGCACTTTAAGAAAGACTAGGTAAAATAACCACAGTAAAATATATTTAACGTTTAAACAAGAAAACCAATCAAGTCTACTGCTTGGATACAGTAGGGCAGACAGAGGAAGTGCTGAGTTTTTCATCCTCTGAAGGGATGTTCCCTGCAACCAGGTGAACAACATGTCTCCCAGCAGAATTTCAACACTTGAGCACCATTGCATCTCACCACAGATTTGCCCCTAGCACATACCCATGCTGTGCTGAGAGTGGTAGATGTCAAAAGACTTTCACCTACGTTTTGCCTCTAGCTGTCTTGATATGTTCCAAACAGAGAAATAAAAAGCACAAAACCACATGATTTGTGCAGGGAACACAGGCAGATGGAAAAGGGTTGAACTTCAGCCTCCTAAGCTTGGTAGCTGGAGCTCATGATGCAATCTGTTCTATGAAACATCCTTTTTCATTTTATTTCTGGCTGTTTCTGCAATGTGTCATCAAGTGCTATTCATACTATGAAGCATAATGATTGCATTGCTTTTTTTTCTCTCAAGCTTGCCATGATTGTTGATTAAACTGTATGTGGACAGCAATTAGCTTCAGTGTAAAATGCAAAATTGACTCCTACCTGCACAAGGGAACCACTACAGAAGACGATGATTTGATTTTTTTCTCTCTTGAACCATACCATCCATTCTAGGGTCCATTAAAATAATGGTCATGTAAATATTAACATAAAAACCTGAAAAATACACAGTTTTTCTTCTCTTTGGTCTGAAACATGAAAAATGAAAAGATTTTACTTTTTACCTCAAGTTCCAAATTATTCAGGCTTGATAATTGTTGCTATTAGGGTGATATTTGTCTTCTCCATTCTGCAAACCCCGCATTCAATATTTCCCCATTCTCCTTCCTTCCCAGAGAAGAGAAGTACCAGACAGGTACAGCTAAACAAGTTATGTTGTGACTTTGTGGCATCAAATATCTTTGACCTGTGAATATCTCTCTTTGATATCTAGTGACAGCTGAGCTCATGCTGCATGCTTTCCTGTTAGCATATCTCTCATACTCGGCATTTAGTTCTCATGATATCTCCAGGATCTTCCATTAAGGCTCATACAAAGTCTCAGTAAATTTTAAATTGGATTAAAATTGCCTACAGGACTCTGAAGTTATTAGAGAAAGAGGCAGGATGGGTAGCTGTTTCTCATTACCTTAATTTCCTAAGGAAACAAGACTGAATAATTCAAATGTTTTTCTACTTCTGTACTGAAAGAAGGAAAGCAAAAGAAAGAAACTTACTAGTACAGGCAACAAACTGCTAGAAAAAAAGTTAAGATGCAGTATATCGTCATAGGTTCAATATACCTCAATGAATATATAAGTAATTGGGACTGAACTTGTTTACAGGGTTTTCTCAGGGAAGAGTAGAATCTGCTGTGGAACTCCATGAACAACACTACTTCACCGCTTTCCTTCCATAAATCTGGGTGAAAAGCAGTACAGCTTGCCTAGAAACTGGATTTGATATAAGTTCTGAAACACGAACATGATTTCTAAAAGTTTTAGTTTCCTAAATATTTTAGTTTGAGTGTTTCCTAAAGAAAAATTCCTTAAAAATTCACTTTAGACCCAATCAAGTCTTGAGAGCAACTCCTTCCCCTGAGTCCCACTTTTCATTTTGTTTCTCAACATCTTGCTCAGTTTCACAACCAGTTTTAAAACTGGGAACACTTTTCCTAATAGAATATAAGATATTCTGGTATTTTAAATGTAAATTTAAGTGCTCAACATTGTGTAGCAGCATAGAGTGCTGCACCCATTGTCACCCTCACCTCTGTGCCTGGGAAGATCATGGAACAGATCCTGCTGGAGGATATGCTAAGGCACATGGAGGGCAGGGAGGTATTCCTAGGCAGTCATGGATTTAGTAAGGGCGAGTCCTGCCTGACCAACCTGGTGGTCTTCTACAATGAAGTGACTGCATCAATTGACAAGGGAAAACCTATGGATGTCATCTATCTGGACTTCTGCAAGGCCTTTGACATGGTCCCCCACAACATCCTTATCTCTAAGTTGGAGAATTACAGGTTCAATGAGTGGACTGTTCAGTGGATAAAGAACTGGCTGGATGATTGCATCCAGAGAATGATGGTCAACGGCTCGATGTCCAGATGGAGGAAGGTAATGAGTGGTATCCCTCCAGGNATCCCTCCAGGGTCTGTGCTATTGACAGTGGCATTGAATGCACCCTAGCAGTTTTGCAGATGATACCAAGCTAGGAGGTGCAGTTGATATGCCAGAAGGACAAATGCCATCCAGAGGGACCTTGATAAGCTGGAGAGGTAGGCCTAGATGAACCTCACGAGGTTCAACAAAGCCAAGTGCAGTGTCCTGCACTTGAACCATGGCAAACAACATTATCAGTATAGGCTGGGAGAGGATATACTGGAGAGCAGTCCTGTGGAAAGGGACTTGGGGGTGCTGGTGGATGAAAAACTGAATATGAGCTACCAATGTGCAATCGCAGCCCAGAAGGCCAATCACATCCTGGGCTGCATCAAAAGGGGTGTGGCCAGCAGATCAAGAGAGGTGATTCTGCCCCTCTACTCTGCCCTGGTGAGACCTCACCTGGAGTATTGCGTCCAGTTCTGGAGCCCCCAGCACAAGAAGGATGTGGACGCATTGGAGTGTATCCAGAAGAGGGCCACCAAAATGATCAGGGGAATGGAACACCTCTCATATGAAAAGAGGCTGAGAAAGTTGGGACTGTTCAGCCTGCAGAAAAGAAGGCTCTGGGGGGACCTTACCTGAAGGGGTCCTACAGGAAGGCAGGGGAAGGTCTATTCAAAACAGTTTGTAATGATAAGACCAGGAGTAATGGTTTTAAGCTAGGAAAGGATAGACTTAGGCCAGATACTAGAAAAAAGTTCTTTAACATGAGAGTGATAGATCACTGGAATGGACTGCCCAGTGAGGTGGTGGAGGCCCCATCCCTGGAGTCATTCAAGATCAGGCTTGATGGGGCTTTGAGAAACCTGGCCTAGGTAGAGATGTCCATACTTGTGTAGGAAGGTTGAACCAAATGACCTCTACAGGTCCCTTCCAGTCTAAAACATTCTATGATTGTATGATCTGAAGCAGAGACAGTATTCTCATCATTTTTGGTGGAGCCAGGACCTGACCTGAAATGTTTCCAAGCTCCATCTCATCCCAAGGCCTAGGGGACACAGTCACTGGTGAGCAGTTCCATGGCAGGCTCCTGTTTTTGACCACCTGGGCTTTGCTCTGATTGTGTGTGCTGCTCCCAGGGGAGTCACAGGGTGATTTTGTCTGTATGTCATCTCTTTTCCCCCTTCTCACTGTCCCGCAAGTTCTTGTTGAGAAAAGCTTTCATTCTGTCATTTGTTCTTTAGTAAAACAATTATTTTCAAGTGATTGCAGTGATTCTCCCAGACATACCTGGAGAACTCAACATCTGCAAGTTTCTTTGTTGTGTACAGAATAAAAATATTTGTTGACTAGTTCTGAAATGTCTTACATACAACGAATTTATTATCTAGTATGGCCACTTTAGAAATATGTCTTTTCTTCTTTTCCCAAGTTGCTCCCTCCAAAACAAAAATGCCTTGAACTCTTGTCAGCTGGCCATGTCATAAATCCAGCCTTTTCATTCTTCAGACTTTTATTATTAAGCATATAGCATATGCATAACAATATAACATGTATATAACATATAATGTGTACTGCAATACTAGAAGTGCCAACCACACATCACCTGCTGTGTCTTACGGCACCAGTGACCAATATGATGGGTGCTACCTACAGGAGCTTATGAGCTAAACATGAGAGGGCATATAGCTCAGATAAAGAGAAATGTTTGAAGCAAAAGACAGAACAGGAAGAGGAGATAAAGGAAGAGTTGGCATGACCAATACTACAGTCTAATACATTTTTGCAGTAGTATCTCCTGATGAGTATTTGCAATGTGATAATGTACTATTTGAAACAGGGAGATGTCATCTTTTGCATGAGAAAGACTGATACAAAAGGTGTTAAATAAAGGTGCTCCATAAAAAGAATCTAGCAGTTTTAGGAAATGTGCCAATGAGTACTTTAGGTTTTGGGGTGGAAGGAGGAAAAACCTCTGTGTTTTGAATTTAGGTGGATAGATTGGTTCACGGTTTCTGAGAAATAGCTTGCTAGGTCTCAGTTCAAGCTTCTGGCAAGACCTTTATGAGGAGATATCAGAGTATTGCTGATAATTTTAGCCAGAGGAGAAAGAGATCCAAATTTATTATCTATGTATTTATCTACTGGATACTGAATATTTTTTAGTCACAGACATGTTGGTTGTAAAGGACCTCTGGAGAGCATCTAGTCCTACCTCCAGTTCAAAGCAAGGTTGTCTTCAACACGAGGTAAGATCAGCTGTGGTTCTATCTAGATGTGATGGCAATTCCACAAAATCCCTGAGCAAACCTACTCCAGTGCTGCAGGAACCACCAACACAGCAAGGAGAATGGCACAAGTTACTGGGAGGTGAACCCATATAAACTGAAGTTAAATACAATTTTAAACATTGAACTCATCTTTTAAACAGTGAAAATGTTTAATCATTGGAGCAACATTTCAAGTGAAGTGACATATGCTCCGTTTCTTACTATCTTCAAGTACAGTCCAATTTTCTGGCATGTATTTTCACATGTACAAAGTATATGTCACTGAAGTGCAAGTTACTAGGCTCTGTGCAGGGATAAGGAGAGGAATTTGGTGTTATGTGATATAGAAGAGATCAGGGAAAACAATACTTGTTCATTTTTCATCCCATCTATGAACTAATACAATATGTGTACAGTGATTGTGTGCACAAAAATGAGCAATAGCATGTCTGAAGTGCTGGGGCCTGGGCTGTGGGCCCCAAGTTGGAATTGATCTATGGATGAGTCACAACCCAGCAATATGTTCTGTTCCCCGAGTGGTTTCAGGCCCCACAGACAGAACCTGGCTCACCTGTGTGAAGTCCTGCCTTCCCTGAGGTGATCGTGGTTGGGGTGGTGGGTGAGGCTAGAGATATATCAACCACGAACCAGACAATTCGAGAGAAGTAGCAAGGAGCTGATCAGTTTGAAGAGAGTTCCTGTTGGGGACAGCTTGCTGAGCTCTATATCAGTGGTGTGTTTCCCTCTTGGCTGATTTGAAATGGAGAAGAGCAAACAGATGAAGAATAAAAGATGAATTTATGCTGAGGGGATGTTGGAGTTTGATGTTGTCCTGAGGAAGAAGAGAGCTAGCAGCACACATGTCTGACTTGGTCATTTTTATGTTGTCTCATTTGTGGATGCATATTCTGAACATCTGGATTCTTTCATTGCTTCTCTGTTGTCACAAAATAGCTTTACAGTGGCCCCCCTTAGACTCAAGGAAAGAACTTCAGAGCACAGCACACTGTCAGCAAGAGATCAGTAAGAATTTCTTTGCCTTTAAAAAAATCTTCTGAATCATAAGCTCATTCTAGTGCTGGAAATTTATTAGTAATGGCTTACTTAGCATAATGACTCAATGCCTCCCTCATCACTTGAAAAGGTCCTTCCAAAATAATATAGTTGTGTTGGCTGGTCACTATGGAGTGGCTCATATTTCTGTCCAGTTTGTTGTGCCAATTTTTAAACATGACTTCTGAGATTCCAAAAAGTGCCAGAAGATAAGTATCTGCCTGGTGATGATTTGCACTAGCTCTGAGGCATTGTAAAATACAGGACTGAATTGAATCATCATCTATAGCATATCCCACACTAGAATTCTAAATTTTCCAGAGTATAATAACACCTAGTAGCATGGAAGTAACTCTTTAGGTTTCTAGTTTCCGTTAAAGAAATCTTGTTGGTTTTTTTTTCTTTTCATCTTTCCTGTTAGATTGGAAGAAAATCCCCCAAAATGCAAACCAGCAATTTTAATTTGTAGGACTGGGTTTTGTTTTCTGAAAAATGAAGTCAAATGTCTAAGTATCATATTAAAAAAGACACCTGTTATTTTCACTGAAAGCGACAAAAGTCACAGCTGATGCTGCATTATAACACTAATGAAATCAGAAAGCAAAGCTCTGAAAAATCTTAAACACAGCCTCCTTGAGAAATGGACTTTTCAAAGTTGTTTTATAAAGACATTAACCATATTTTCATTGTTCTCTTGTGGTAATTTTGCTAAAAATCAACTAGTTTCCTTCAGGCAAAATTCCTTTTGGACAGATAAAAGAGTAAATATCAATAAGCCAGATTTTATTAAATTTTACTAAATGAGGATGAAATGCAACTGTCCACTACAGTTGCAATGCCTGTTTTATAGCTTAGTGGCAGAAGCTGCTTGGCAAGCATCATACTATATTACTTTACAGGACAGCTTTTATTTCTGTTTTTTGCCTCAATAGGACAGTCCACCAATGATGTGGGCTGTGTGTCCAGCATCCGTCTGAGTGTGCTGCCTGGTTTTGGTTATTACTAATACTAACTCTTCACCATGCCTCCTTTTAGCCTTAAAAGGAGATGTTTGAGCAGACAAAAGACTAGTGGGCTTCAAAAACTTCCTAGAAGACATGAAAGTATCCCTTAAATCTTGATAACTAGGGGAAGCTACAAAGGAGGTATAGTATTTCTCTGAATCCATGTCTTATCTCATGAAGTGTGTGCACAAGAGGACAATGTGAGGGCTAGGCAAATCCCTTATATGTGTGATGTCTCATGACTTAAAGTTCAAATGTTTTCTCAACTTTCTCATTTATCTTCTAATGTGCTTCTACATATTTCATAAAGCTCCCATTTCTGAAAGTTTTCACCTCCCACAATCACATTAACTCTTCAATAGCAACTACTCAGAGAGCAGCAAAGGGAATAATTTCTCAGCAGGAGTTGATTTAGACTCCATGTTGACAAGTGCTAGTGGTGGAGAGAGTGGAGTTGAAGGAAGGGCTTAATTCTCCATTTATTCTAATTATTAAAAAGATGCAGTGGTTTCTTTGATTGAGTCGCTTCAAAAAGGTGCCAGTTCCCAATGCAGAAGAAAGTGGATGAAGCAAAAAAAGGAAATTGAAGTTTCTTCTGTGATGAGTTCAGAGCAATTGTGCCTCTGCTGCTATAACAAGCAATAGCTTCACCATCTCAGGAGATTGAATCACCACAATGCTTTCCTATAGCATAACTAGGTAAAAGAGATACTTAGATAGCAAAAGCCTGCCTTCTGGTGGGTGAAAAATCTCAGCCTGCCAGTTATCTCACTGTCAGCAGGTATCTTTGTGTAAAATACACAGCAAACAAGGGTTCCGAAAAGAAATGAGACTGGGACGTTTGCATTCTCCTGTGTTGTGCTAATCCTCCTCATCCAGGTATTGACTTATATCAGCACATGACCTATAACCAACATGCATAAAAAATGAAATTCACTGTTCCTTCTGCAAAGAGCAACTTAAACAAAATATATGAAGGAAGAGAAGCAGAGATAGATGGTAACACGGCCTTCAGATCACATCTGGCAGTGACCAGTGATTTCAAAGCACATCTCCCAACTTCTGTCTTTCAGGAGAGAATAGATACAATAGTAGGCAGTGTACAATACATGCCTTTGAATGATATGTCACGTACTTATTTAAGGAAACTTGTCCTTATACTTGCACTGTTGCAGTGTGGGTTCTCAGCCTCCCCACCTGCCAAAAAAATCCTACAGAAATGTCATATGTAGAGCGTCTGTTTCCTGTTAAGCAATGCCCTGTGACCCTTGGCAGCAGGAGCCTTTTCCCCTCAGTCTTACTGTACTACTTTGTGTCCTCTCTGGGCGAGTGTCAAGAGGGTTGCTTCCTTGGAAGGTCTTGGACTGAAAACCCAGGTAGGAAGGAAGCGGTGTGCAGTATCTTTTGTCAGAGATAAAATATAATTACCCTGGAGGACGTGTGACTAAAGGAAGCTTACAGGAAAGCAGAATCACGTGGCTCTGATGAAGCATTTAAAGGCAGTTGTTGCAAAAATACAGTGAAGTAAATTAGAATGCAGGAAAGCTAGAATCCTTAGACATAGTCCATTGGTGCACACCAGGTCTCACAACCTACCAAAATATACCTTTAGAGCTTGTGAATTTCCACAGAGAAGGTGGTTGTGATGTTTTTATTGTGCTTGCACATGAAGTCATAGCAACCACAGATCTAACCTGTGTACCTATGTCACTTTGAAGATGTAAACAAAAAAATTATGTTTATAATAATGTATTGTTATATAGTGTGCCATGCCTGCATATAATTTTCAGTAGGGGTAAATAAAGGAAAGTTTGGATATGTCTGAATTTATGCTTGTTGTTGGCTTCAATGATTTTTCAGTATCATATCCATATTACTCAGTTTCAAATCTAATCTAACTACTTTATTACAATAATGAGTCAAACTGCTTTTACTTATATAGTCCTTCTGCAAATGAAGCATATATTAACTATCTATGTTGATAGTTAATTAGGAAAGTTTTATCTTAGTCGTTTTGAACGTAGTTCTGGTGGTTTAAGTATTTGATTCAATCAGATTTAGGACTAAAATTGACAATGTATGTAGACAAGACATATCACATTTGAATAGGAACATGACAAAAAGTCGGGGGAGGAGCTGAATGGAATAAATTCAAAATTACTTACAGCAGAGTGACTTTCTCAGAAGGTCAGCTTACTAAGTTCATTTCACAAAGGATATTTTTAGCAATTTGGAAATTTCATTTAGAAGAGCCTGCTTAGATGTAATGTGAAAATTGGAAGTAATGGCCACAGCTTTGTAAACAGGAAAAGTCTGGTCTAATATCACATTACAACACAATTTGGGTTCATTATACAACAAACAGAACAGAATTTTGGCCACATAAATTGATAAATACATAACAATTAAAGATATCAAAGTGACTTCAAAATGTGTTATTTTTATCCAGTAAGATCTATGTTTGTTTATATCAGTGCAGAATGATTTTAGCTCTGCTCTCTCTTTGTTGCAAAATTAAAGAGCATTTGATAGAAGTATCTCCCAGTAATGGGTGAAAGGGCCAACAGACATTTCAAGGATATTCTCATATCAATACTATCCATATAGCTATTGGCCACATTTGCTTAAACGTATGAGAAAAAGTATATGAAATTTCTTCAGGCATATTTATAAGATCTAAGTAGACAAGAATTATTCCCTGTGGACCCCCATTTCCTCTGCATGTTCAAGCTATGCTTAGTGAAATGTTGGAGACCAGACATCACCACAGTTTCAGGAAAATGAGGTGACAAGCCGCTGACTGTGGGTTGCTCTTTCCCTCACAGCAGATCAAGAGCCATTCTAGCTTGTTCTCAGCTTCCTCATCAGGATGTAATGATACACCCAAGCCATGAGCCATTTCCTTTGATTGGACCTCCTCTGCTAGTGGTTGGTTAGATAAGGGATATTATATAGGCTCCTGATCTCTTTGATGGACACAATTTATCAAAGGGACATCCTAACCTTCCTTGTGCAGCTAGGACTGTGTGGTCCTGTGTACGTGCTCCCAGTCATGGGATATCAAACTGTCCAGGCATTTCTACTTCTGCCAGGGAAATATCTGGTGGTGGTAAATCATTGGCACAGGTCCCAAACTTGCCACGAGCACAAATCCACAGTGATTTTTAGGGTTTGTGGGGTACTTGACTCCATAAACTTCTGTCATTTCTGGCCCAGATACCTTAGGCTTATGCCTGTTTATTCACAGACACTATAAAATTACCCACATTAGTGATCACTCATTTTAAAAATGACACCAAAGTTAATTGAAGGTGTCATATAGCCATAGATGCCACTTTGTATGATAATATACACAGAAGATAACCTACCCACAAAATGTACGATTTAAAACCAGTGGCTCCCAAATTTGTTTCTGCAGCCAGCTCCCATTTCCATTGGTAGTTGAGGGTTCACAGCTTTCATTCAGTTCGTGCAATGAACTCAATACTCTAGACAGCAGCTAGGTCCAGGCAAGGAAGGAGATGGCGAGACAATGCTGGTCAGCAGAAGAGGCAGTCTTCAGGGTATCAGAGGTCTGTCAAAATTCTTACTCTGTAATTTGGCAAAAGAGTATTTAAGGACAAAGCACAAAATAAATATGCTTTTCTTTTTGTTTTGCAAGGAAGTTCTTCCATGAATTAGACACAGTATGAAAAAAGCAAGGAAAGGCTTATTGAGAAATGTGAAATTTGGGATTAGTTGGTACCACAGGTGCATTGGAAGTCATAGGAAATGAGAAGGGCAAATCTCATGTCAAGCTTTACCATTTAAAAAAAAATACTTCTAGAGTACTGTGGCAGAATTCTTACCTCCCCATCTCTCTTGCTTTTCATACAGGAGAGGGCTAATGTGTTGAAAAGGCAGCCAGTACTGCAGATGAAGATGCAATGATACCAATGTGGAAGACAACCGACCTATTGTGGCTAAAAGATACAGAGAAGGTCTCTCAAGAGGGAAAAAGGGAAGAAACTGAAGAGCAAATAAGGATTCTTAGTTAAACAACTGAGAAGTTCATTAACTTTTAATCATCTGAATGTCATAGGAAGAGCAAGTAGAGGGATTCAACATCTGGACTCAAACAAGAAGCTTTTTCCATTTAGATCATAGAATCAGAATGGTTTCGGTTGGAAGTTTCACTTTCCATGGACAGCTACACACTTTTTCAGACAGTAAGTTCTGTCTTTGCAGGCTGTGATTACCAGCTGCTTTTTTGAACTTATAGAATCATAGAATG
>VYZX01026935.1:0-26236 GCA_013401335.1 Brachypteracias leptosomus
GGAGGGAGGCCAGGAGGGGACTCAACTCAATTGGCAGAGCCATAAACTACAGCAAAATCCCCAAATCATTAAGCTCATGTCAACATGAGACCCTTAGCATTTTCTTCCCAGAGCTGCATCATTTGGAAAAGAGCAAATCACCATACACATGGACAAGTTCATTGTGTTCTCACAGGCAAGACCATAGCTGGATTATCGTTTGCAGTTTGTCTCAAAGCTAATAAAAAATCTGTCATTGAAGCATAGTGTATGTTGCAGTGAAGCGGTACATAGACCTCTGGGATGCCAACCTGCCTGACTTCACCTGGTTTGGACACCACAGCTGTGTCTTTGCTTGATGCAGTGAAAACATTTTTAGAAGGTGGTGTCAGTAGTATGTGGAAAAGCCAAAGTGGATCAGCTGTTTGCTGGATCTCCTCTTTGCCCTTTCAAGACTTCTTCCCTAGCTGATGGAAAGGACTGAGTTCTCCCACCAGAACAGGCAGATTTGTGTGTTGACATTTGCAGACCAAAGCTTAGGAATTTGTTTTCTGTCTTTAGGAGCTTTAAGGTAAGATGCAGCATTTTACTGTGCCTTTGATATATCAGTACCTGGCACAGCTTCACAAAGGACATGGGTCAACAGCCAGAAGGGCCTACAGATGTGACACAGGACCATCGGAAACCTCTTTTCTGCTGGAATAGCTACTGGAGGGAAAGCAGGATGTTATGTCCACAGCAAGACTTCCAGGATCTCAGTGGAAGTGGAGCAGACCTTGAGTTGCTCTGAAAACGTCCCATGACACTTTATGAACTGCACTCACAGAAGATCTGTCTTTAAGAAACACAACGTTACTTTTATTACTCACCTGGAAAATCCCATGCTTTGCAAGAATGGCTCCTTTTATGTCAGAAAAGCAGAGAGACTTGCTCTGCTGAGTGCCCACTGTATGCAGAAGAACCACAGGAAACTGCCCAGATATATGTTCCAGTGTAGTGAGCTGACCCTGGCTGGACACCAGGTGCCCACTAAAGCTGCTCTATCACTCCCTTCCTCAGCTGGACAGGCAAGAGAAAATATAATAAAAGGCTCACAGGCCAAGATAAAAACAGGGAGAGATCACTCACCAATTACTGTCATGGCAAAATAGACTTGACTTGGGGAAAAAAATAATTTAATTTACTGCCAATCAAATCAGAGAAGGGTAATGAGAAAATAAAAATAAATCTTAAAACACTTTCCCCTCACCCCTCCCTTCTTCTCAGGTTCAATTTTACTCCAAATTTCTCTGCCTCCTCCCCTACAGCATCACAGGGGGTTAGGGAATGAGGATTGCAGTCAATTCATGTTGTCTCTGCTACTCCTTTCTTCTCAGGGGGAGGACTCCTCACATCCTTACTCTGCTCCACCATGGAGACATTTTTGCACGGACTACCCCAATGTGAGTCCTTCCCACAGGCTACAGTTCTTCACAAACTGCTTCAGCGTGAGTCCCTTCCACAGCGTGTAGTCCTTCAGGAACAAACTGCTCCAGCATGGATCCCTATGGGGTCACAAGTCCTGTCAGCAAACCTGCTCCAGTGTGGGCTCCTTTCTCTCTATGAGTCCACAGGTGCTGCCAGGAGCCTGCTCAAGGGTGGGCTTCCATTGGGGTCACAGCCTCATTTGGGCATCTACCTGCTCTGCTGTGGGGTCCTCCAAAGGTGGATCTCTGCTCCACTGTTAACCTTCATGGACTGCAGCAGGCAGCCTGCCTCACCATGGTCTTCACAGACTTCATGGGCTGCAGAAGAATCTCTGCTCTGGCACCCAGAGCACCTCCTCCTCCTCCTTCTTCACTGATGTTGGCATCTGCAGAGTTGTTTCTCTCACATATTCTCACTCCTCTCTCCAGCTGCAAATTGTTCTCCTTCTTAAATATGTTATCACAGAGGTGCCACCACTGTCACTGATTGGCTCAGCCTTGGCCAGCGGTGGGTCCATCTTGGAGCCAGCTTTGTTGGACATAAGGGAAGCTTCTAGCAGCTTCTCAAAGCAGCCACCCCTGTAGCCCTCCTGCTACCAAAACCTTGCCATGCAACAAATACATTCCACTCCTCGCCTCTGTGAAACACATACTTAAGAATTGTCATTAAAATCCACATTCATTACACAATCTTCATAAACTTCATTCACATAAACAAAAAAGAATTCCCCACACCAAAATCAAAATAACATCATCACAACACCGAATGAAAGTGGGCAATTTACATACAATCCATCCCTTGTCCTTTCATGACAGTTACAACAACCGAAATTTCCCATGATCATTTCACTCTCCACCATTGTTCTCTCCATGTTTTGCCTGTTACCTCTCCCAATTACTAACCTCATCTCAAATTCCTCAGGCCCCACATTGGGCACCAAAAAGAATCCTAGTGAGTCAACCCTGGCTGAACACCATGTGCTCACCAAGCCGCTCTATCACTTCCCTCCTCAGCAGGATGGGGCAGGAGGGGCAGAGAAAATAAGATGGAAAAAACTCATGGGTCAAGCTAAAGGCAGTTTAATAAAAACAAAGGCTATTCATGGAAGCAAAGGAAAGCAAAAGATTTATTCTCTACTTCCTATCAGAAGTAGAGATGTCCAGCCACTTTCTGGGAAGGAGGGCTTCAGTAGGCATAGTGGTTGCTCTGGAAGATCAAACATCATAATAACAAATGCCCTCCCTTCTCATCCTTTCTTTTAGATTTATTGCTGAGTAGACATCATGTGGTATAGAATATCCCTTTGGTCAGTTTGAGTCAGCTGTTCCGGCTATGTCCCCTCCTCAGATCTTGCCCACACTTAACTTACTGATGAGGGAGGAATGTTGGAGAGACAGCCTTGATGCTGTGCTCAGCAGTAGCCAAAACACTGGTGTGTTACCAACACCTTTCTAGCTACCACTACAAAGCACAGAACTATGAGGGCTTCATCTCAGCCAGACCAAATACATCCAGATAGATCATATGGGGAGCACTGAAGGGAAATGTAGGCCTCTCTTTCTTCTCATCATTGTGTTTGGAATGTGTTTCCAATTGCACTAGTCACAAAGCAATCACATAAAGTCGTCTACAGTGGCAAATTGAAGATGTCCTATCAGATCACATTATAGCAAGCTACACACTATTGAATCCTTAGTTACATCAGAAAAAAACCAACATCCACATGGCTTCAGGACCTAATGCAGTCAATTTCCATATGCCTTGACAGAAAAAAGAGAACACATCTTAAAAGCAAATGAAATATGTCTTTGGAAGGTGCCTGCTAACATGTTCTTTCCCACTCTTTACATCCCTACTCAGCATCCCACCTTTCCTTGCAGGAGGTGAGGAAGGAGGGAAGCCAGCCCCTGTAGCACCCAGAGGCAATGAGCTCATCCAGCCAGCGGCACTCAGCTGCTGCCGGGCTCCCCAGCAAGCTCCAGGCTCTGTACCCCCTCCTCTCTGTCCAGTGTCTCTACTAGTGGGCTGCTTCCGGGGTGCAAGAGTGAGCAAGTGCCTTGCTTCTATGTTCATTTTGTTTGGAGTGTGTCACATTTAGCACTCCCACTCTTGTTTTGCTCACCTGACACCATCTGCTGGTTTTCACAGACCTGCAAAGGAAGAAAAAAGCAAAATTATAAAATAACTCAATCAAGGCTGCATGACAATACAACAGCTGGGGCTGGCCACTGTCAGAGGGAACAGGGACCTGAAGCTGGCTCAGGAACTGGTGTGTGTGGTGGGAGCCCCCATTAGAAATAACTTACTGGTTCCCTTTGTTCTTCCAGATAACAGCCTTTCTGTCGTGCTCCAAAATGGATCAGAGATGACTGCTGCATTTGACTGGTATCTTCCAATAATTGTTATAAAATGACTGCTCTATTCTAACACTCTTTTTTTCATGAGGCCACCCTTGCAGCACAACTGGAATAAGTCAAAATTGCAAAGGAGAAATGCTTACCTTATCTTTGATTGCAAAGATACTTCAAAGATGATTAGGCTTTGGAAGTAAACTCTTCTCAAGCTACAACTGTTCTCCGATCTGGGTCAGGGCTCCATGCAAATCATCCTGGTGAGTTGCTGCATAACCGTCCTCTGAGTGTGTGTGGGAAGACACTTCTGCTGACATCTGACCCTGCAATTAACGGCTCCGATTCCCAGGCAGGCAGAACTCCCGCTGAAACGAAGGCATTAGGTTCGCAATTCAGCATAAGTCTTGCCAGCATTTGCTAGGTCGAATGGAATAAATTGGCCCTGGCAACCAGAGTTTAACACCAGCGCCGTTGCAGCGCAGCGGGACGGCGGCGCTGCCGGGCCCCGACAGCAGGTGCCACTGCGGACCGCGGCTGCCGCGCACCGGGCCCCGGGCCCCGCCGGGAAAGGGGCTGCGCGGGACTCGCTGCCGACCCCTGAAGCCAGGCAGGGTTGGGTGCTGAGCGGGCTGCGGTGCAGCCGGGGCGGGCTGCTGGGAGGCCACCAGCTCCCGCTTGCGGATGGACCCCACGGAAGGAGGTCTCGGAAGGGGAACGGAGCGGCTTTCATGGAGGTCTCGGAAGGTGGACGGAGCGGCTTTCATAGACGGGACGCACCCAGGCGCTGTGCGGGGTGAGCACCGCGGGGGAAGAGGCCCGGGCTGGCAACCAGCAGCATCCTCACACCTCAGTTCTTGCAGAGCTTGCCTTGTTCACAGCCTGCCCTGCCTGCACAGACCCCTCGGGCCATTGTGCCCTCGTGGCTTGCTCTAGAGCAGGTAACAACGTCAGAGCACACAAAGAGGCTGTACCTTAAACTGCTGGCAGGTCAGCACCTGGGAAACTAGAGCTTAGGCTTTGCCTTGGTCCCTACTATTGGCACAGGCACTAGCCAGAGTGCAGTCCCTTTTCATTGCTTTAGGCCTTTAAAGGTCACTCTGGCACTGCGCTCCAGGACCACAATTGCTACTCCAAAGATTCATGATAATGTTCTGAACAAAAGCAACATTTTACTGTTTCCATTACTAATAAGAGAGGCAGACACAAGAGAAAATGTGCTTTGTTGTTTAAGTTGTTTCTGATTTATACCCACACCATGAATGAACTTCAGAGTCACATCAGGTTTTTAAGTTGTGCTTTCTTTCTGGTTGACTTCTGTGGTCAGGAAAGCATTACACATCTGAACGTTTAAAGAGACTAGCAGACAGAGAAGGGAAAAGGAAAGTCACAGGAAAAAAACCAAACCTGCATACAGTTAATGGGTTTATCCTAAAATTAAGGATGAAGGAGTCACAAGGACTTCTCAGCTCATGGAAGGCCTTCCCTCTTGGGACATCTTCCACTGGACCTATCCCATTTAGACCCCTGCCCTCACTCACCTGAGGGGACTGAATAATGAGTGGAAACAAAGAAGAGACATTGTGTTGTGCTCTTACCTGCCCATGCTAACAATTATTGCATGTGCCGGGCAGCTGAATCCACAAATAAATAAAATTCTTTCTCCTATGAACACACTTTTCTAGCTGATAATTTTTCTTTCAGCTCTTTCCTTTCAAGGAGAGAGAGAAGATGCTCTCTCAGTGTCACAGTGAGCTATGTATGCAGTGCTCAGACCCAGCATCATCAGTCCTCTTTGCTTGCTTCACTGCTGCAGTAGATGTGGCTTTAACATGGACTCTGCCAGCAGCCACAACTCTAGCCAAACATTTGAGATTTTGGAGATCATTTGTAACTTCTTGGTATGCCACCAAGGCCTGGATGGAAGCCAAAGAAGATAACTGGAGGGGCCCACAGAGAAGGGGCTGGCACCACAGCTGCAAATAAGCAGGACACATTGGCCTACCCACCACTTTAGACACCCCAAGATTTCTGAGACTGTAGAGCTGTCAGACACATTGTGGGGCCTCAGGAGACCAGCCCATGCACAGGAGCAGCAACTGGAGAGCAGAGGAAGCACCTGAGGATGTACTGGAGACCTGCAGTCATAAAGATGGGAGTGGAGAACAAAAGTTGGTTAATTCAGAGAGGCAGCAGGGAGGAGAGGAAAAAAGCATGAACAAGTGCTGTGATTCTCTCCTAGTGAGCTACAACTCCTAGACCACCAGTTTTCTCTTTTTAGGATCTCTTCATACTGATGCTTTCCAAAGCGACAGGTGAAAACTGGGTGCTACTCCATGCTATCAAATGCATGGAGTCTGTGACTGACGAACAGCATTACCTTCTCTGTTGTTGCATGAGGGATCTGAGAGACAGCACTCACGTGCTTAGCAAGAGCATTACATGACAAAGTCCTACCTACTTCTGGCTTTTTATTATTGTGTTTTGTTAATAGCGCTCTCTGCTGCTGGCTAGGTTTCCTCAAGTGCATTACTCTGCCTGTGCCAGTTACCCCCCAGTTACCCTCAGCTATGTCTGACTGTTTCTTGATGAAAGCTGGTGGATCACTCAGTACTTCTGGACATCTTCCTTGGGGTTACACAAGGCTCCAGCATCTATCTTCAAGTGCTTTCTGTGAAGGAAACAACATGAGCTGCCTCCACTGGACGCACATAACCAGGAACTCCCTTTACCTTCCCCCAGCACTGCTGCCTGCTTCTCTGACACCCAGTTTGAGGAAACGAGCCCCAGGTTCCCATTAGTTGTTAGCTGTGCATAGGCAGGTGTGGAAGGGACCGTGCTGAGCAGGGATGGAGTAGGAAGGTGCCCACCCCACACAGCAGGTGCCAGCCAGGCTGCAGTGAAGTGAATGCACAGCTTGCCCTAGGCGTAGGATGGTATAACAGGAATTAATTCCCCGCAATAAATGTGAATAGCACAAAGAAGGCAGCTTGCAGGTTAACCCACCAAGGGGCTGGTGGCAGCATGGCTACATCGAAGGCCTTTGCTTTGAGCAGCACATCCTGCTAGCAGGAGAGGCAAGAAACCTGGCCTTAAGGTACTGCTTTAAACCAGTTGACTCTGTAGCTGGTGTATATTGAACCCAGATAATCATAGAATGGTTTAGATTGGAAGGGACCTCCAAAGGTCATCTAATCCAACCCCCCTACAATAAGCAGGGACATCTCTAACTAGGTCAGGTTGCTCAGAGCCCCATCAAGCCTGACCTTGAATGTCTCCAGGGATGGGGCCTCCACCACCTCTCTGGCCAACCTGTTCCAGTGATCCACCACCTTCATATTAAAGAACTTTTTCCTAATGTCCAACCTAAATCTACCCTTTCCTAGCCTAAACCCATTACCCCTCATCCTATCACTACAAACCCTTGAGAACAGATCTTCCCCCGCCTTCCTTATAGGCCCCTTTCACTTATTGGAAAGTTGCTATAAGGTCCCCCCTTGTCTTCTCCAGGCCGAACAACCCCAACTCTCTCAGCCTGTCTTCATAGGAGAGGTGCTCCAGACCTCTGATCATTTTTGTGGCTCTTCTCTGGATATGCTCCAACAGGTCCATGTCCTTTTGTGTTGGGGGCTCCATAGCTGGACGCAGTACTCCAGGTGAGGTCTCAGCAGGGCAGAGTAGAGGGGCAGAATCACCTCTCTCGATTTGCTGGCCACACTTCTTTTGATGCTGCCCAGGATGCGATTTTCCTTCTGGGTTGCAATTGCACGTTGATGGCTCATGTCCAGCTTTTCATCTACTAGTACACCCGAGTCTTTTTCCACAGAGCTGCTCTCTAGCATGTCCTCTCCCAGCCTATATTGGTACTGTTGGTTGCCCTGGCCCAGGACCCTGCACTTGGCCTTGTTGAACCTCACGAGGTTCACCTGGGCCCACCTATCCAGGTCCTTCTGGATGGCATCCTGTCCCTCTGGAATATCCACTGCACCACTCAGCTTGGTATCATCAGCAAACTTGCTGATGATGCACTCAATACCACTGTTGATATCATTATTGAAGACATTAAGCAACACCGGTCCCAGTACAGACCCCTGAGGGACACCACTCGTCACCTTTTTCCATCTGGACATTGAGCCATTGACCATCACTCTCTGGATGCAACCATCCAGTCAATTTCTTATCCACTGAACAGTCCACCCATCAAACCTGTATTTCTCCAACTCAGAGATAAGGATGTTGTGGGGGACCGTGTCAGAGGTCTTGCAGAAGCCCAGATAGATGACATCCATGGCTCTTCCCTTGTCCACTGATGCAGTCACTTCATTGTAGAAGGCCACTAGGTTGGTCAGGCAGGACTTGCCCCTAGTAAAGCCATGCTGACTCTCTCGAATCATGTCCCTGTCCTTCACATGCCTTAGCATATCTTAGTTAGCATGCTGACTTAGTTAGCATACTAACTGGATTTAACTTGCATGCAGTTAACACCCATGAAGACAAGCTAAACAGATGGAAATCTCTCTAGTGAATGCAGGTGCATCCATATGAGGATTTGCACCAGTAAACTTTAGAGATCTGAAGGTATGCTGCAGCATGAGCCTCTGCTGCAGACCTTCCATTCACTCAGACACCTTGCCTCAAGGCCTTTCTGGGCATCATAAACATACATACTCACTCTCCAGAGCAGGAAGATTTTTCCTTTCTAGAGCTCTACTCAGAATTTCACATGTTGCTGCGAGAAATCCATATATCTCCCTGTATTAGTGCCTTCATCTCACACTACTTCCTTTTTAGAAGCAATGAAAATCAATAAAATATGTCTATATTATATGATTATATGTAATAATTATATGTAACTACTGAATAACCCAGTTTCAACTTACTGAGGCTGCACAGCCTTAGTCATGTAGGAGGAGTGTCCACAGGGTTAGGAGACAATTGCTTTGTCCCTTGCATTTCCAGGGCACTGCAACTGCCTCCACCTGACTCAGCTACATGTTGAGGTTTGCCTCCTGGGTCTGCTCCTAGGTACTGTCCAGCTGAGAAACTTCCTGCTGGTTCAACTAGATTCCTTTCCCAGTGCTCTGGAAAGCCTCTGCTGTTGTCCAGCTTGACCTCAAAGTTGTTTTCTCATACAGTGCCATCCTTTTTCTCCTTTCAGAAAGCTTTGCTGCTGGGTGAAGTACTTCCAGTTTTTTATCGGGCTCTAATTCCAGTTTCTACTGGTTTGTTGGGATATTTTTTTTTTTTTAGCTGGCTGCTCAATTAGACTCCAAGTCTTCCTGCAATTCAGTGATCTAAGAATCCAGGTCACCATTTCGGTCAGAGCTGCTTCCTCCTCCACCTTTGCTGAGTTGCTTGCAGCTCTTCTTCCTTCCTGGGCAGACCTCTGTGTTCCTTGGTCTTTGCCTGCAGATGTGGTACCTCCCTCCTCCTCTGTATACCCTGTCTCCAGCTTCAGTCACTGTTTTCGTCCCTGAATTACAGACAACAGTCATGACCTGAGGTTAAGTTGTACAATTCCTGCCAAAAAATTTTTTTTGCTGCTTGCAGTTCATGAGACTGTCTTCCCCATGGTTTCCTGGCCTTTCAGATCACTGAGGCGAGGGGCTGCCTGGGGTGGCAGGGCAGGACCAGGCAAGCAGGACCCATCCCACCTCTCCAGCCAGGGAGCAGGGCAGGCAAGGAGGCACCAGGGGCAGTCCAAGCCCTAGGCATCAAGCACGTTCTTTGGGATGGGGCCAGGTGAGGACATAAGCCTGCAGGTGAGCTATCACTGAGACTGTAAGTGGAGGCTTTGTAGACCAGTGGGACCACTTCTCATCCTGCATCCTCCACCATGGCAAGAGGTCTTCAGCAACCTCTACACCCTTCAAGGGTCCCTAAAGTAAGACCAGCTGCTTATGAGTTGGATGGAAAAACCATCCAACATATCTTATTTGTCCACATACATTCCACACAATGGACCAAGACCTTATGTCCTCCTTCCTGATGCTTGTGTCAAGGTTGATAGTACATCTGGAGGCCTCGCTATCCCTCTGCCCTCCCCAAGATCTGCACCCCTGCCCATGGCCCAGCAGCTCTGTTTTGGGGAGCGCTTAGTCCTGGCATGATCCCGCTGCAGGTGGGATCCCACTGGTCCCGACTCACTGGCCTGAAGTGAGGACTGACTGGCCAGGGTGGGCAGAGCCTGCTGCTGCCTCTAAGCCCTGCCCACTTCTAGCCTTGCTCTACCCTGCCAGCATCATGGCACCCACAGCCCCACACCCTTTTGCCTGTGGCTTCCCAGCTGCTCACAAGGCTCACATCTTTCAGCCACATAGACGTCCCCAACTCCACAGCTGTGGCAGCCCATCCTGGCACATCCCATCTCCAGCTGCAGGCAGTAGCCTAGGAACATGGCATGGAGGAAGTGCTGGAGGGGCTTCCTGCTCCTAAACCCACAGCTTTTGGGTGCTGCTTTGCTGGTCCCCAGCACGCCATTCCTCAGGGTCAGGTGCCTCCAATCCCACAACAGCTTCAAGTATTTCCAGCAGTCCTCCTTTTGGTGGTGTCCATGGGAGAGACTTGCAAGCCACTGCTTCTGCCAGTACAGCAGCAGTGTCCCATCGCAGAACCTATACTGCACCGGGGCAGCTGCTGGCTGTTACAGACGAGCCTTCACATTTGTAACCTCCCCACATTTCCAAAGGAAGGCATCAGTGTACTCTTGCAGCCCAGAAAGCCAATCATATCCTGGGCTGCATCAAGAGAAGCGTGGCCAGCAGGTTGAGGGAGGTGATTCTCTCCCTCTACTCCACCCTCGTGAGACCCCACCTGGAATACTGTGTCCAGTTCTGGAGCCCCTATTACAAGAAAGATATGGACGTGCTGGAACATGTCCAAAGGAGGGCCACGAGGATGATCAGAGGGCTGGAGCACCTCTCCTACGAGGATAGACTGAGAGAGTTGGGGTTGTTCAATCTGGAGAAGAGAGGGTTCCAAGGGGACCATCCTTATTGTGGCCTTCCAGTATCTTAAGAGGGCCTACAAGAAAGCTGATGAGGGACTTTTTAGGATGTTGGGCAGTGGTAGGACTAGGGGGAATGGATCAAAACTAGAGGTGGGTAGATTCAGATTAGACGTTAGGAAGAAGTTCTTCACCATGAGGGTGGTGAGACACTGGAACAGGTTGCCCAGAGAGGTGATGGAAGCCCCATCCCTGGAAATTTTGAAGGCCAGGCTGGATGGGGCTCTGAGTAACCTGATCTAGTGAGAGGTGTCCCTGCCCATGGCAGGGGGGTTGGAACTAGATGATCTTTAAGGTCCCTTCCAACCCTGATGATTCTATGATTCTAACCTTGCCTCTTGCAACTCATCTATTGACTGCTGCCTGATAAAATCTTATTCCTAGAGGAGTCTGCTCCATGCACCTATCCATGCTGAGATTCGCATTAATAATTACTCAGTCTGTCAGTCAGGTTTCTGGGTTGGTTTTTTGTTCTTGTGTTTTGGGTTTTTTTTACTTACAGGATGTTTCTGTGTCTTTCTTGCTTCTCTTTGGTTTTAACATGATAGCACACACAGGCTGTGCTGTGAACAAGTGAAATTGCGTGTTGAAACTTCGATAGAAACCACTGACAGGCTCTGTATTTTATGATTCAAAGCTATTTATAATTCAGCAGGAGGATTTTAAAGTGCATACATATGTACATACATTCTCATTTTTCTTTGATTTAACATTTTCCCTGCTTTTCAGAGAAAGTATCTGCTCATCACACACCTGAACCATCATCATTTTTTAAAGAACGGAAACTGGAAATATTTGCATTTGTTTCCTTTTTTTCCTACTTGCCTGTTTTGCAAGTTACATTGCAAGGAGTCTGTTTTTAGTTTCTTTTTCTATTCTTTAAAGACTCTTGGTCATCTCTCTTTCACTCCTGCTGCATTATCTGTGTCCCCTTATTGATGCTTGGAGTCCAAGTCTCTCTTTCTCTCTGGATAGTCCAAAATCACAGTAAAACAGGTCTGACCTCTGCTCTTTGATCACATCAAAGGCATTTGACCTTTCTTTATAGATGTAGATAACTGCACAGTGCTGGCAATTCTAGAAACCCCTTTTTCCTATGCTTTGTCTACTAGAGATTTGCAGTAGTGAACCTGAAAAAAACCACAACACTCTCCACTGGACCTTATTCCCTGGCATTTACAGGCATAATAATAGGTAGGAATCTGTCAGCCTCTTTTTTCCTTCTTGTATAAGAGCATCCTTCTGCTTGGTCATTTTCTGCAAGCAAAAATAAATTAATCTTTTAGTACCCTGGAAAATTTCATTACAAGGACTTTTCTGTGCTTGCTCTCTTTTCAGCTGGGCATCTCGACAGGTCTGAACCAAGTAATTCTCCAAGGCAATGTCCAACAGCAACAGAGCAAAGGAAAAAACCCAACAAAACAAAATCACATTTGACATTCATAAGCAAAATGAACCCATAAATGGAGCAACTCACTGAAATAACTTGATCCTGCAGGATTCTAGCCCCTTGAGCCAGATCATTCCTGATGATTCCCAATGGATACCTAAAGCCCATGATGTCCCATGACTTCCTCATTCCAAAGACTCCTTCCCAGAGGCTGGGGCCAGCCTGCTGCTCTGGAGTTGTGCCTTGACTCTGAATGGCCCTAAGCCAACTCTGGTGCTACAGCACCTGGCCACCACAGGGCTGCAGCAAGGGGGTTCCTGGGTGCTCTTTACTGTACCATGAGCAAATCCAGTACATAGGGTGAAGGAAAGAGTGAGGATGGCAATATAGGTCTCAAAGTCTCTGCAGCTTCCTTTATTCTGGTTTCCAGTGTGAGACAGAGTGGTTGGTATGGTCCGGGATTGCCCAGGATACTTGGGTCAATAAAACAACTCCTGGCTGAGTCCAAGGCACTTGCCATGAATCTGCAGGGAGAGAAGGAAACTGCAGGGCTATTCTGGACCACACGTACACCATGGGTTTGCTCTGTGGACTGTAGGCATGGTGGCTTTACCCTCCAGCTCTGGAGGCCAGCTGGTTTACAGAAGCTGTAATCCTCATGCCAGGATAGCTTCCATTCCATGACTCCTGTTTCAGTATGTCATTCAGGAAGAGTTGCTCAAGAAATAAGTTTCTCCATGCTCCGCCCTCACTTTCTCACCTCCCAGCAAGTCTAACACATAGTACTGGAACTCGTCGTGCTGAGCCTTGCCAGCTGAACTGAGCAAGCACCCTTGGGAAAAGGGACCAGAAAGAAAACAGAAGAGATTTCATTTTGTGGCCAAGGACATCCACTTATCTCTAGTACCTACAGAGCACTGGTCCATCCTTTTTTCTCCCAAGAAAAAAAACAAACACAGCACACCAAAGACAAAAATTTACAATCAGTAAGTGTGCTGCTAGCTCTCTTCTTCCTCAGGTCAACACCAAACTCAGCAACATCCCCTCAGCATAACTTCATCTTTTATTCTTCATCTGTTTGCCTTTCTCCATCTCAAACCAGCCAAAGGGGAACACGCTACCAAGAGAGAACTCAGCAAGCTGCCCCCAACAAGAAACTCCTCCAACTGGCCCCAACAGGAACTCTCTTCAAACTGATCAGCTCCTTATTGCTTCTTTCTTCTGTTGCTTCTCTCCAACTGATTCAATTCCCATTTCCTCTCAGACTGATCTGGTTCCTGGTTGATATATCTCTGGCCTCGCCCACCACCCCAATGACAATCAACTGGGAGCAGGCAGGGCCTTACACAGGTGGGCCAGGTTCTGCCTCTGGGGCCTTGGGGAACAAAACATGTTGCTGGGTTGTGACTCAGCCACAGGTCAACTCCAACTCGAGGCCCACAGCCCAGGCCCCAGCACTTCAATAAGATACAAAGAACAATTCGCAATGGCATTACAGTGCAAGACTACTGCAAGGCTTGCTGATCTAGGGTTACTTTTAAGACAAATTATTTTAAAAGCCTCTTTACCTTATGCTGCCAGCACTTTGTACGGTGGTTCTGGGCAGCGTAACCATACCCCAGTAGCCTGCAGGTACCTTTCTTTACACTTTGGCCAAACAGAAACCTCAGTTGAAGAGAGCAGCATTTCTCCTTGCTTCTGTTTGTGCAGAACTGCAGCACAGAAGCTGTAACCCTGAGTATCTTGATAAAGCCACAGGCTTCCTGTGTGCTGGCCGTTGTCACTTGGGCTGTGCCTGGCATCCCTCTCCCTAGCACTCCTTTGTGGGATGTCCCCAGTCCATTCTCTGCCTTGACTGGAGGGCAGCTTGGGAACCCCAGCTGGTAGCAGTAGCTACCAGCAAGAGAGGAGAAGTCTTTGTAAGCACAGGTCTCTTAGGAGACTGCCCTAATCATTTAGATAAGAGATGTCTAGTCCTAAAAAACAGATGTGGCTCCCCAGTGACAGAAAATTGTCTCAAAAAAAAACTTGTCTCAAAACAAAACAACTACAAAAAAGAGAAACAGGAAAAAGAAAAAAAAAGAGAGAGAGAGAAGAAGAAGAAAGACACACACTTGTGCAGTGCCCCCAACACCCTGGTGCCACATAAACTGTGGGAGACATCACAGCTGCCTCACGGATCTTCCAGGGGAAGCGGCTGTGGTTTCAATCCTGACATCAACCACCCAAATCTGCAATTAGGCAGAGTGCTCTTTTGGAGCTGTCTCTATATCTGTAGTAAGGCTGCTCAAAGTGTGTAATTACTTGGACCAGACTGTCCCTCAGGAGCCAAGTGGAAGATGGCCATGGCAAGCTCCTCACAGCCATACCCCTGGTCCACAGCACAGGCAGGTGGTTCTGGGGAGTGCAGGCACCCAGGACACAGCCATGGGTGCTCCCAGGGATCAGAGATATTGCTGGCACCATACCATGGGTCCTGGTAGCAGCCCTCCTGCCTCCAAGAGTAAGTCTGATATGCTTTGTCATTGCATTACTAAGTATTGCAACTGCTATGTCTTCCTGCCAGTGTTTGCTCTGCAAGATGCCTTAATCTTCTTGGAGTCTACCTACAGCCTTGAGAGGAGCAAGGAGAATGCCACTTGACGGTCATGTATTTTTCTCCTGACTCCTTTGCAGCTTCTCAGATCCTCTCTCTGTTTTCAGACTCACATGCGCTGCAGTCACGTCTAGGTTTTGCATTGCCACTAACTCCATTACTTCATGGATTTCTTCTCCCATGGAGTTCCTGCAGCTGTTCATGTCTTGCCAGCTAATTTCTCATATATTTCCTTTCAAATCTGAATTGAATTAGTGAGCATACATAATGAGGCACAGTAGGAAGAGAAAAAAAAAGGAAATAAAAGCTGACACAGACCAGATGCCTCTTTCAGCCACTGCAACACCAATAGAGAGTGTGGGTAAATGTCAGGTGAATGAGAGAAACCAGGACATAGACAAACAGCTTACCAGGATTTGATAATCAGCTACTTATATAGGGGCTTTGAAAATTCCCTGTCCTCAGGGCATCAACATTTCTCTGAGATTCCCAAGTATTGTACAATTCAAGGAAGACATTGAGAAGGAGCTCATTTGTATTAGAAAAATGTTGAATAGTGTGGGAACCAATGGTTGAAGGAAGACCAGCAGAAAAGACCATCCTGAGGAAACACAGCACATGAACAACAAAAAAAACAACCAAAAAACCACACACACAACCAGTCTCAATACTCTGCCCATCTTTGAGACTGTTCATTCTTCATTATATGCACCTTAATGAATTAGTGCCTGTCAGCACTGCAGCACACACACACAGAGCATTCAGTGCCAGGAGACATTAACTCTCCCCATCAACAGCACCACAAGCTTGTAAATGTGTCCTCCATTTTCTGCTCCAGTTTCCTACGGAAAATCAAATGGAGGCCAAAGGCCTTATATTCATGGCAGCCAGAGTTGTGAACTGCAGAGAGCAATGCAAGGCTGGGGGAAGGACCCTGTGAGTGGGAGGTGGGATTCACAGACAGGGGAAGAGAGTGTCCATCAGAAAGGATGTGGGACACCCTACACCAGAGCAGGGTGGAGATCCAGAGCTCACCCTAAAAGCACAGCTATCTCCTCCACAAAAACTCTGACCAGACACAAAGGATCCCATCTGCATGGACTGCACCATGCCCTGCAGGGCAGAGAGCTTGGTACCCAGCTGCAGTGAAGCCATTTGAACGTAGCACTGACCCTAAGCCAACGCCCTACACCTGCCACTTTGGCTTTCTGATTTAACCTGCACCAACACAGCTGGTCCTACAGCTCACTCCAGTGCAAAGTGAGCAACACCACAGCCCTCATCACCTTTGGTGCAAAGTCCCTCATTCTTTATGAGCCTTATTAAAGAATATATGGGAAGTAAGATGTGTGCACAACTCATGTGCATGGTAGAAACATAGATATTCAAATCCTTATAATCTTCCTTGCTTCTAAGGCATGAAGTCCTGCATACATTTCAAATATATGTAAATATGCAAATAAATAAATGCATGTCTTTTTCTCCCAGGTCTGGTTTTCCCTGAGCTGTGTACTGCAGCAAGCGCTTAATGTTGCCCTCCTGCTGCCCAGAGCAGGACCTGGGGCTGCCAAAGGACAAGCCAGTGGTGGCAGCCGTCCCACTGCCTGCCAGCTGCCAGCAAGCCAAGCTCCTGTCCTTTGGGTCTTGCATTACCAGGCCACCAGCCTGGCTGGACCTCTCAGATACCCTCAACTGCATTTTTAAATTATTACAGAAGGTCTTGGAGAATAAATGTCAAGAAGAACATACTGCCTTCCCCTTTCTTTACATTCTCCTCTTCCCAGACTTGTTCAAAGACACTGTGAAATGGTTTGCAGTCTTCCATGGATGTAGATGTTCAACAAAAACACTTCCTTCCCCACACGCTGTTTCAGCTTATTTCAGGGCTTCCTCGTAGAAACACCCCCAGTGAATGGCTGTGCTGACGGCCGCCCAGCTGGCTAAAGTGGAACAGGATTTGTGCTTTTTAAAGACTTCTTCCTTTCTTTACTTCTTTAAATTTTTTTTTAAGTGATGTGATATGGTCTTGGAGGAACTGGAACTATTGCCTTTTAGTGACAAGAAACAAGGCATGACTTATTTGTTCACAGAGTTTTTGTTTGTGTGTCTATTTTTCAACACTCCAAGTTTCCAGTCTCCCTTGATGGTATCCCAGGGTGAGCAGAGCCTACGGTTTAAGGCTTGTTGAAGAAGTGAAAACATAAAATTTTTAACGTAAGTGGTTTTATCACTTCTGTTTGCCAGATATTTTATTAAGCGTTAGGAAAAGAAGCAAATCAAACCTCCCACTGGTTTTATTATAAATAGAACAGACACTTGAAGCCCTCCAGTTGTTTGCAATTTGTTCAATGAAAAATAAGCTGCCTTTCAATTCTGATGTTCTTCCTGAAGGTACAACCCTTTAGTCCTGATTGTAGTTTGTTTTTTAGATCCACCTTCTTCCTTCTACGTGAGTCACTTCTGGCAGCTGAGAGATTTCTTCCTCTCTGTGCATAAAGAGGGAGACCTGCATGAGATGTCTACAGTGTCTTTTGGAAGAGAAGCCATCCCCCCAGTCAGTCCCCTCTCTGGCAGCCACCTGGTCCCTGGTACCTCCCCCAGCATCCCTGTGCTATCCCTGGCCTCATCTGAGCCAATTTTCCTACAAGCACCGTATCCTGCAGGGTTTACAGGAGGCTTTTCTTTCCAGCTCGATGGTGGAGGAAAGATGATGCTTTCAATCCCCTTTGCCTGCAGGCTCTCTCATAGTTCCACAGGGAGGTAAAAGGAAGCAATTGTTTATTAGCAGAGGATCCAAATGCAAAAGAGCTGTGGAAAGCAAATCAGAGCGAGGCGTTCACCAAATGAACCATGATAATCCTGCCTAAAAAGCTGGTTTTGCAGTAAAATGAAGCCAAAGCAGGAAAAGATCCATGTAGACAAACACCAAGAAATTGTCAGAGAAATACAGTCTTTCCTCGTCAAACCTGATAGTTGCTCATTTTTATGTTAGCAGCCTGTGAATTCAGCACATCCATTAAGGTGACGTGATATAGGGCTGCTCTTATGGCATAGTTTTTTGGGTACTCTGATTCGGTGAGCATTTGAGCTACTGCTTATGTATACTGCTCAAACAAATATTTCCTGGCTAGCCTAGCTACTTCCTTTGCCTTTTAACAGCAGCAAAAATCACCCTTTCCCCACTCCCTAGGAGAAGTACCTTGACCAGTTGAGGAGGTAGTGAGGTTAACAGGCCATGGGAGAGTCCTGGCGGGCCCCCACTCTGCACCCCTCCGGCTTCGTCTCTGAACACAGAGGGTGGGCGGCAGAAGACACTGGGCAATGAAGGAGGCAGAAATAAAGTAGGGAGAGGAAGTTCAAAAATAGCTGAGCTTTTCCTGTAAGTCTGGGTTATTTTTTTATTTAATTCATTGTTGTTGGTTTTGGTTTAGGGACTTTTTTTTCTCCTCAATGACAGGGAAACAAGGAAAGGGAGAAGCTTTGGAAAACAGGCAAGGGAATAAAAAACCTTTCCAAGCAAGCGAAGGATTTAAGAAGAATCATATAAAGAGTAAGATCTTGCCCTAGATGCCTCTCAGATCTTAATTATGAAGAAAGAATAGAAACTGAGAACAGCAGGAAAACCTCCTTCCTCTCCCACCTGGGCTTTCAGCACTGCCATTTGCAACTGCATCCCTGTAGCCGTCCCTGGTGCATAGCCAGGGGCTGGGGTTGCAGTGCTCCCTGCCACCAACCAGGAACACCCTAATGGGTAGGAGTTCAACCTCCCTGCTCCCAGAAAACCAGGCAGCTCTGCTGCCTTGGAACCCCTTCAATGCCCTGCTCTGCTGGCTTCTGCCATCCCACCCCACAGGACCCAGCCACAACCCCACAGCTCCATGGGACAGTGCAGAGCTGGGCACAGTGAGTCAGGGTATGGGCACAGCTGGGATTTTAACAGCAGAAGCTGAGGGAAGAGGAGGTGAGCCTGTAAGTGAGCAAACTGAACTGGCGTGTTGCTGACACGGGGTACATCTATGTTGCCAAGGGCTCCTGCAGTGTTATGTCACCTACTGCCTTTACTCAGCCTCTGCCAGCCTTTTTTGCAGGCCAACTGCTTGGGAACTCCATTCAACTGCAAACCCGCTGTAGGGGCTTGCCAGGTGAATCCAGCCCCAGCCCAGCCAGGGAAGCTGGAGGGAGCCTGTCTCACATCACTGAGATAGGCCACCACAGTGTAGACACATCTGGAGATGTGTGCTGGTGGTGATGTATAAAGCAGTAGAGAAGGAGCAGAGATTATCTTTATGCCAAGGATGGAACTACATTTACTACCACGGCATGTCAGATTAATTACTATCTGGTGTGTAAGCAACTGTCACCTGGATCAAATCAGGACTTATTACACATGGAAAGACACTGCTGGCTGCACACATCCTTGCATTACTGCACCTGAAGTTGTTAGAGAGATTTTCAGGGAAGTCTGCCAAGACACGGAGCTGTAACATGTTATTTTATCAGTGGATTTCACTTGAGGGTCTCAGAATATTTTACATCATCTCTTGTCAGCTTGACAAACTCCTTTTAAATGCTCCCCCAGGTCAAAGGTGAGGATGGAGATGGCAGAGAGTCACAGGGTCACTGTTAGCAGGGCAGTGAGTGAGATGCTGAGTACCAGGCTGTGACTTCCATGCATAGCTCAAGCCTTGGAAGCGGCTGTCCCAGGGAGCCCTCCTGATGCAGGTGTTCCACATATGGGACCAGACAGAAACTATGTCCTGGGGCAATGGCCAGCATCATGCTCAGTGTGTACCCAGTGAGTTAATTAGCAAGAGGAGGAGAGAGCATTCTCCAGCCCTACCCCCAGCAGTATCTTTAGCAGCATCTGCTTTATCCACTCCAGAAAGGGCCATAATCCAGAGAGGGACCATCACCTGTCCCCTGCCACACAAGCCAGCACTGTGCGAGGGCTGAGGCCTCTTGGCTCCTGTTATCTCTGACAGCAGCACTGCTCAGCATGCCCCTCACTTCAGTCCCTGCCCTTTATCCTTATAAAATGTTGTTTGATGTGTCCCCAGTTTCCCCTGGCCTCCATAATATCTGCTGTCCATCAGTGACACTGTGGAAGAGGCCCACAGCCTGAAGTCTCACCTCTCTTCCACAGCCATAAAAGGGAAGGCCAAATGTTTGAATTTAAATGCTTTGAAGTTTTGCAGATTAAACAAACATTTCATCTGGACTGCAATGGGGAAAAAATTCACAGAATCTCCATAAGGTGTAATAAATCTGGCATCTATTGCTTTATCTGTGCACCCATAGCAAATAATATATTAAAGACCTGAAAACTGAAAAGTGCTCGAGGACATCATGTTATTAAAAAACAGGGAATCAGTCTTGGTATCTTGGAAGGCAACCAAAGTATCCAAGGCATACATAAAGATGCAGTGAGAGAACTGCAGGACTAGTAGAAGCATGATATTAATGGAATTAACTTTAGCAGCTCCTAAAACTGGAAACATTTCTTACATAATGAGAGATGGTTTCATGCGGGATGCTCTTGGAGGCCTGAAGCAACTGTAAACATGTGCTCACAGAGTGTTATGAGCCTTCTATGCTGTAGAGAAAAAGGGTGTGAAAAATGGAACTATGCTCGGGGTGGAGGCAGCTTTGGGCCATTTGCTTGTACTCTGTCTGAATTCCTTGCTGGCCTTGTTTTAAAATCATCGTTCTCATAGATCTCCAACAGCTGAGTGATCTCCAATGAAAAAATGTCAAGGCAGGCAATGTGGAAGGAAAACATGCTCATACATTAGGCAGATCTCTCGGGCAGATCTGTTCTTCTAAACAAGTACTGGATGAAATTACAGCTCAAATGGATGGATTTTAATGCAGTTTCCATGCATTTTAAAAAACTTTCTTGGAAAGCTGGTTAAATGAGATTTAGATAAGGCTAAGGCTTGGCTGTGCTGCTGTCAAGGGAAAACATCCATACATACATTAATGATTGACTTGGGGGGACATTGCTCACTTTTGTTTGGATAGTGTCTCAGCCCATACCAAAATCCTGGTTACAACTTCTCAGCTGGCCTGTGCTGTGTAGAGGGTTACATCCAACAGCTGGGATCAAGCACCCTTGAACACCCAGGGACAGCAGTATCTGACTGTAAGTCGCTTGGGTAGGGATCTTCTCACCTCCTTTTGGCTACTTGGGATTGAGTGTTGTTACTGTTCACCTTCCACTTCCAGTCAAAGGACACAGAAAGGCACCGAAGGAGGAGAATGCAGCCTGTGCCACCCAAGGGGTCTGGGGCAGAGGGACCAGTGAACATCCTACCCCTGGAACCTACTGGTTATTTCAGTTAACAATTATTCTTCATGCTCCAATCCCTGTTTAAAATATCCTGGGCCGAAGACTAAGACGGACAAGACTGGTTCCCGGCAGTACTGAGCACGCCTGCAGCAGTGGAGAGGATAGCTACCAGTGATACTGGGAGCACCTCAACTGCCCTCACCTGCCTTCTGCCACACGGCCCTCGTTCCTGGTGTTTTAAGGCTTGTTGCCTTTTCTGGTGATATGATGCACAGGGACCCTTAGTGCTCTATGGTCCAGCTGTGGAGTGCCAGGAGCATGAGAGGGAGACTGGCTTTGGGAAACTCACCACTTCAGTTGTCTACTGATCCACTAAAGGAATCTCACTTTTTTCTGGAGAAAAAAATCAAGAAATATTTTGCAAGACCTGGGACACAGAAACAGTCAGGTCTGAAATCTGCAAGTTTCAGGCAGCTGCATTTTTTATATTTAAGTATAACTTCCCTCAGAGACTGTGACTTAGCCTCCTGTGCCCTTATAAATGAGGACTCTTGAAGCCTATCTAAAGCAATCAGAGCTGCAAAGCTGGAAAAAGAGAGAAGTTTAAGTAAGCATAGGCTTTAATTTTTTTTTAATGAAAGCCCCAAGTGTGCTAGTGGCAAACCTGATGTTGGGGGATTACAGTGGGAGCCCCATGCCACGGTCTGGCTGTTGGTATGGGCGCTGCTGTTACCCTGTCCCACCACCTTGCCCAGGGTGAGTGGTGCCCATCTAGGTGTGGGTGGCCATGGGCCTTACAGGGTGCCTGAGGCAGACAGTCCCTGGCGCTGGCTCTCCATGAAGGCTGAAAAACAGCAGAAAAGGAAGCTTGTGCTGAAGGTGGCTGTTCCCTGCATTGCCATGGCAACACATCTGCTTCCTCCATTTCCATGATCCCTGCCAAGCCCTGCTGTCCAGCAGAAGTCCAAGTCCCAGCAAAACACCTTTTCATTGGTCTCTTTCTCCCCAGGCCACAGCCCCCTCTTCAGTGATTGCAAAAACATTTAGTTTCCTACAAAGAGTTTGCATTGCTACTGCCACCCTGCTCATGAAAAAGCCACATAACTCCTGAGCACTCAAGTGCCCTTGCAGCATCAGGGCCAGAAGCACCTTTCCTTGCCATGGGTATCATCATACTCCCTGTGACACAGCATCCCCCTGCTACTTTTCACAGGTTTCCCATGAGAGAGCTTTTGCTTTGGGAGATTTATGCCCTCACTGATTAGTAGGTGCAAGCTCAAACTCCTGTTGATGCACCCGTTGCTCACTCACCAAGTCCCAGCCTCACTTCCCTGAAGAAAACACCCACAAGTACTCGGGTACTCACAGGAGAGTGTAGGTTGTAGTTCTAAGAAAGGGGTCCCGCAGCTCCAGAGGAACTGTGAATGGCACAGCTCCTGCAGTACAGCTGGACCATTGATGCCCAAGGTGTCTGGATGCCAGCACCAGCTGGGGTGAGCCCCTTGTGTAGCTGGTTTCTGATGTTGGATGCAATCAGCAGTTTGGAAGCAGTTCCTCTCAGCTTTCACAACTACTGCAGAAATAATTGCTGGTGAAGGCAAAGTGCGTGCTCAGCAGTTCCTCCAGCAGCTTGTCAGGGTGTCCATGTCAAGCTCCTGGGAAGGGCCACCTGGGTGGGAGGATCTGGCACTGCCTGCTTGGCTGATCCAGCCCTGAACTGGTAGGACCACTTGATTGCTCTTCCGCTGGGCTTTGCAAAGCCATTTCCACCAGCTCAGAAATTTACTTTTCTCTTCTATTTAGCCAATTCATGCCCCTGATAAGCTGTCAGATTTGAAACAAAAACCCAGGTCCTTGGCTTTGAAGCTTTTCAGCTCATTGAAACAACAGTGGGGTAAAATCCCCCATAGGTTGAGCAATGTTTTCAAGGAGCACTTTAGCCACCAGCTGGGAGCACAGCTGTAATGGTATTTATTTACCATGTCTTACCCTGATCAGAGTCCACATATCGGTTCTGATGTACTGGTGGCAACAATGAGAAGGGCCAGTGTTCCCAAAATGCCCCAGGTTGCACACTGAGACCTTGCAGTGAGGATGTAGCAATAGATTTTTTATATTTAAAGAAAATAATAAATTCTGTCCCTTTGGCAGTCTCCTACTCAGCACACCCAACATAGAGATGCTGCAGCCAAGCGGGCACAAAATCTGTATCATAGGTAGCATCACCTTCAAAACACAGAAGAGAGGTGCAGCTTTGCTCCTTCCAGCTGTCCTGCACCCAATGACAGCAAGCCTGCCCCTCTCACCCTCCACACTCACACTGCAGAGCATCACATGCCTCAGGAGCGGGACAAACAGGGTACATGAGGTTGCAGATCTCACCAGGAATGATGCTGCCTGCATTCACTCCTGGCACTTCAGCTTCCTAAAGTTACTCTCTGCCGAGAGGATTACTTTGCTCTCTGGTTTTGTTTGCGATTTGTTCCAGACTTGTAAAAATCTCATTTAGCTTCTAGATTGTTAACTTGTGATTTGTGACAGTAACCTTGTGACTACTGAAGCTCTGTGCTCCTTTAACTACTTTCTTCTCTCTGCTCACAGCAAGGAAACAGGATGCCACAGCTTTGACAAAATATTTTACTAAATAAATAGAACTGCAGGCAGTCTCCACAAGCCAGTCTAACAGTGCCACATGACCCCAACTGGCAAGAGACAAGGGTTATATTTAAATTCAGTTTTAATTCAGCAAAACATCAACACTTATTTACCACAGTCCATAAAATTCTTGTGACAAAATACCTCCGACAGACAGCTTAGTAGCCTTCTTACTCCAGCAACGTAAGAGCACAACAAATCAAGTCAGCACATGTTCTGCAGTACCACACCAGGCTGGCAGCAACACATGCACTAGCAAGTGACTCCTTGCTGAAATTTCTGTGTCCTCAGGGGCTTTCAGGGCATCTGACAGTCCTAAATTCCCAGGCCACCCTTGTCTTGTTCCTGGGGGATCTTCCAGTTGCCTGAATTAGCTACAGGTCCACCTTTAGTATAAGCTGTATATTTGCAGCACTGCAAAGGCACATGGTCACACATGTCTTGTTTGGCCCGTTGACATTGGTTTTGAAGGAAGCACCATCTTGCCATAACTGTTCCCAATGCCCATGCCACTGCCACCTTCTCACATCCAGGATGCTGCTGGGTGTGAGACCCTGACCCCTCAGTTTAGGTGCAACATCATAAACCTTGGCAACAGAGGGGATGGGCTGATAAAAAATCATGCTTGATGATTCATCAAGGTTCAAGCTTGTCAGTAATGTAGGTATTTTACTCCTTGCCCTGGGATTGCACACCTTGCCAGTGATGCCCATGGGAATAGCTGGGATATATATGGCCCTTGCCAAAAGCCATCAAACTTGTTTGGCCGTGATGGTTGCTCTCCTTGAGGTTATTGTATTTGTTTTCATAGAATCATAGAATGGTTTGGGCTGGAAGGAACCTTAAAGATCATCTAGTTCCAACCGGCCTGCCATGGGCAGGGACACCTCCCACTACATCAGGTTGTGCAAGGCACCATGCAACCCAGTCTTAAACACATCCAGTGATAGAGCATCCACAACTTCCATGGGCAATCTGCTCCAGTGTCTCACGACTCTCTTAGTGAAGAACTTCTTCCTTACATCTAATCTAAATCTACCCTCTTCTAGTTTGAACCCATTACCCCTTGTTCTATCGCTACAAACCCTTGTAAAAAGTCCTTCCCCAGCTTTCTTATAGGCCCCCTTCAGATACCGGAAGGCTGCAATAAGGTCTCCCTGGAGCCTTCTCTTCTCCTGGCTGAACAACCCCAACAGTCTCAGCCTTTTCTCATTGAAAGCCCAACCTCTGGGTGCACTTGATCCCTCCCTGGCCTGGGACAGGTGGAGGAAGCCCTGCCAGTTTCATTTCAGGCCTGTCTACCTGCGGACAGCCCATGTGTGAGGACCAGTATGGCTCTACCAACCACCACAAGCAGCCTCACACTTCTTTGCCAGAGCCAAAGCCATCAGGCACAGACCAATCACAATACAGCCTATTTCATACCAAGACAGCAATAAACACATAACTTCTCTGCCAGCACAAGCTCCTTCAAACATGTGCCTGGATCTAGAGGATTAAAGTAAGGTCCTCATGCTGGTCTAGGCTTCCTTATGTGGAAGCTCTGGTGCCATTGCCATCTGTCACACATCTGCCAAACCTCACCTTCCCCTGCAGCATGTCAGACCTCTCTGATACCAGTGAGGGCAGGACAAGTCCAGTCTAGATTTATCCATCATGTCCTTTGCACCCAGTGCTACAAACATGATAAAGGGCAGGATGCATGATGGGAAATCAGAAGCTGAGCCCAGGGCGTGTGAGCACCCATGAGCTGAGGTGGACCTGCGAAGACCTGCCCCACCAAGCCACCCCATTGGCAGGACACTGCCTGCCCATCCCCGCTGTGGCACTGCCCCAGGAGGGATGAGGCCAAGGGGCTCATCTTCACACTCCTGGCAGACCCACTCCTGCCTCTGTGCTTCTGTGGAAGCCCTGTTCTTCGCCCATGGGCCATTGCTTCCACACACACACCCACTACTCACAGGGATGGAGCCAGCAGTGGGGAATATCTGCACCCTTGGCATGGCATGAAGAGAGAAACTGCTTCTTCTTCATGTAACTAACAAGGAGGGTCTGGTCGAAGCAGTGAAGGTTGAGGGCTGCCTTGGTTGCAGTGACCATGAGATGGTGGAGTTCAGGATCTCATGTAACAGCAACAAAATAGCAAGCAGAGTTGCAACCCTGGACTTCAGCAGGGCCAACTTTGACCTCTTCAAACAATTGCTAAGGGAAATCCCATGGGCAAAGCTGCTTGAAGGTAAAGGGGTCCAAGATAGCTGGGTAGCATTCAGGGACTGCTTCTATGAAGCTCAAGATCGGAGCATCCCGACACGTAGGAAGTCAAGGAAAGGAGCCAGGAGACCTGCTTGGTTAAACAGGGAACTGCTGGATAAGCTTAGGTGGAAGAGGAAAGTTTATAGATCTTGGAAGGAGGGGCTGGCGACTTGGGAAGAGTATAAGGCTATTGTCAGGGGGTGTAGGCAGGCAACTAGGAAAGCTAAGGCCTCCTTAGAATTAAACCTGGCGA
>VYZX01026935.1:26778-69586 GCA_013401335.1 Brachypteracias leptosomus
TACAAAGATGATTAAGGGAGTGGAGCATCTCCCTTATGAGGAAAGGCTGAGGGAGCTGGGTCTCTTTAGCTTGCAGAAGAGGAGACTGAGGGGAGACCTCATTAATGTTTATAAATATATAAAGGGGGAGTGTCACGAAGATGGAGCCAGGCTCTTCTCGGTGTCAAACAATGATAAGACAAGGGGTAACGGGTACAAACTGGAACACAGGAGGTTCCACTTAAATATGAGAAGAAAATTCTTCTCAGTGAGGGTAACAGGACACTGGAACGGGCTGCCCAGGGAGGTTGTGGAGTCTCCTTCTCTGGAGATATTCAAAACCCGTCTGGACATGTTCCTGTGTAACCTCATCTAGGTGTTCCTGCTCCGGCAGGGGGATTGGACTAGATGATCTTTTGAGGTCCCTTCCAATCCCTGACATTCTGTGATTCTGGGATTCTGTAAATCTGCAGGGCTTCACGTATGCTCCAAAGGAACAAAGAGGACAGACATGCAATTTTCTTACCATTGCCTGTGCTATCAAGTGCAATATATGAAGATAGACAAACAAACCATCATGGTTATTGGAAATTCCCAGTTGCTATTTGGTGTGAGGGCCAAACTGGCCGTAGTGTTGCTGCTTGCTGTCGAGCAGATGATGTAGCTGCTGGTGGGGTTGTGCCCTGGGATCCCCCCAGGCTGTGGGGCAGGGGTTTCTTAGGCTATGGTATCTACTCTGGTTAACTCCCACTCCCCAGCACACATATTCAGGAAAAGTAAGAGGTTTGCTGGGGCTCAGCTGACATGGGCTGTCAACTTCTCCTATCACCAACACAATAAATAGGGCAACGTCTGCTTCAACAGCATTTCAATATCCGAGGGATCTTCATGGTGGTTTCATCTGCACTGTTGTTCCCATCCTGCCAGGTGCAACCCTGAGATGGGATCTCCTGCAGGGTCAGTGGGAAGAACCAGGGCTTCAAGGAGAGGACCAGCTTTCGCAACCCTCTGCATCTTCGCAGGGAACAGCCCAGAGGTTAAGAGCAGGTGCTGTCAGCAAGGCTTCCTCTACCCTGCTCTGAGGCCCACCATGCCCCAGGGTCAGCATGTCCCCAGTGCCAGCTCATTGCCAAGGCTTATCCAGAGGCAAAACTGACTCAGGCTGCTGTGCTTACTGCTCCCCTCCTCTCCCTGGGAGCACAAGGACCAGAAAGGAGCATTTCTTGCTCCATCTTGGCAGGACAGTGTTGTCTCGGTACGAAAAAACAAAACTGAAACACAGTATTGCTTCCAATGCAAGGATACAAAGAAATGAGGAAAATGCCCCATGCTGAACACAGGCAGCACGAGCCCATCACTGTTGGTCAGGAGGTTTACAGAGAGTTCTGTCAGATGTGAGGACTAACCCCATGGTTACCCTTAGCAGCGCAGGCATGTGGTGGGGAGGCAGGAGCCCCCGAGCTCCAGGCTGGCGGCTGCCCAGGGCCAGCGCCAGAGCCCAGCCTGGCAGGGCCCCCGCAGCACCCATGAGCCCTGGCAGAGCGCAGGGACCGGAGCAGGGACCTGCTGCCACCAGGACGGCTTCTTTGCTGCTCCTTGAGCTGGCTGCCAGAGCAGGGGGATGGAAGGAGGTGCACAGGAAGCAAGACCATGTGGCTATAAATCCTGTCAAGTCTAACAATGTTTTTTCAAGCACATTTTCCTGACTTCCCTCCCAAGGGATCAAACCCAAAAGATTGTTATGTTTGATCTTTAGGTATCCAGAAACAGTTTCCAAAAAAAATAATCACATTGAAATCTGACAATGTTCATTATTACAAAAGAGAATTTTATTTTCTTTTTCTTCTGGGTGTACTATATTGCAATGTAACACTACACAGGTCTGTTATCATATTAAGATTCTTGCTACAGAATTAAGAAGTTTGTTCATTGGGTCAAATTTCAAAGTTTTTCCTTGGCATTCTTACAGGACTCATCACCACTTAAGTACATGAATTATTGGAAATGGCAGAAATTTGATATGAGACTTGGAGCAGGTGCTTTCCAATCAGAATCTACAAAAGTTGTTGGGGCAGGCTGGATGCAAGAGGTCAGCACAAATATTCATCCTAATTTTGACAAATGGGGGGAAGTACATCTCTGGATTTTGATTAAAAAGTAGATTTGCTTTCCAGGCTTAATCTACTGTTAAGGTTGTTTTTTTCTTTTTGATACACTCTTTGTCATCTCTGCTTCTGTTACCAAGGAAGATTTGTATTATTTTTGAGCAATAACGTAAAATGCCTGGCTTATATTTTGGAATTGTCATACTTGTTAGGCACCTGATTAATGTATGTAGTTATATAAATTCTTTGTATATATACAAACCACACCTAAAGTATTATCCACAAAATGCCCATCCATTCTAAGTCAAATACTATAGGTCACAGAAAAGTCTAGTATGCATTGCATGTGAATATACATATGAGCAGTACATGAATCACTGAGGAAATATGGCACTTTTACATATTTTCCTGGATGTCATATAGAATTAGGAAACAATCTCCTCTTTGACACATTTCTAAAATACTGTAATATGGTTTTGGAAAACACACCCCACAGACTAGACAGTAAGAAGTTTAGAAAAGTCAACAGTGCAGCTACCTGAGTTTGTATCATTAAGTTTAAGCAATTAACAGTAATGTGATATTTTCTCATTCACTGTGGGTTGTCTACCCACAAAATCCATGTCACCTAACTGCTGTAGATAAAACAGCACAGCTCTACAAGCACATGGCTTGGTAAGATGATGAACTGACCCAGCAGCTGAGCGTCTCCAAGGTGACTTGTCCCACCATCTCCTTGCCCAGACCCTGGCTGCAGAGTCCTGTCCCCTTGCTACTCCCACCCTAGTGCTCATCCAATCCTTTGGAGAGTGGATCCAGCAGAAAATAAGTCTCTTTTTTTAACTGGCTCAGTTTTCTGCTGGCTTAAAAAGTTGATTTGTCCTATGGAGGGATTAGACCAGCACCAGACCAGTAAAGGTATAAGAGAAGCAGCTGGAACACATTGGCAGGTATAGGGAGCATTGGAGGAGGAGGGAACTGCCCCTTTTTGGTGGAAGAGAGCTGTTGGATTGGCTAAGCTGTCTCAGCAGACCAAACCCTTGGAGAAGATACAGTTATTAGTGTGAAAGTGCTTAGACCGGTATCATTTATTCCTATCAAAGTGAATAAAGATATGCCAGCACAAGGCACTTTATACTCATGTAACTGTGTCCACATGAGGGGTTGCACTGGTATAAGCATGATCAGTAACAAACAACTCATCCCCTAAATGATGTATTTACAAAACTGGTGTAGAACAAGTCTCCAACTTTCAGGTTTGAAGTATGCGTAACTTCCATTCAGAAAACAGACCACAAATTACACATGAAACTACATTAGACACAAAATAAATTAGGGATTTAAAATGCTACATCTAGGAATATAAAGATTTTTTAAAAAACCCTTAAATGTAATCTCATATTTCAAATCTAAGTAAGAGAACTATAGAGCTCCACTGACTACTTGGACATTTTAAACAGTTTACATTCATCAGGAACAACAGCACTTTGGTTTACATAATTAGGTTAATATGAGCAATGAAACATTTCTCTCCCTCACATTACATCATAGTGAAATACATTTAGAATATATATATACTGTCAAGCTGTTCCAATAAGTGCATTCCACACACCAGTAAGAGTAGCTCTCACAATAGCTACCTCAGTTATAGGTCTTTAATAGAACTAAATCAAACCCCTTTAAAAAAGCTTGCTTTGATTCCTTCATGCCTGACCCATTTTTGATTAATCATATGGGTCTTCTCCAGAACATAGCCAAGCACAAAAAATAAGTCTGAGTTGGCACTGTGTCAAGCCCACATACTAGATTGCATAGCACACCCTGGATTAATGAGGAAATTATCATTTTAGTTTGTCTCCCCACCTTTATAAGTCAGACCCTTAGAACAAAAGCATGCTTTTGTACCAAGCTCAAGAACTCAGAATAACTGTAGCTCAGGACACGCAACGGCGGTTTTTTAAGAGCAACCAATTTGACGATCATCAAACAATTATTTTACATAACTTTAAACAATCAGCAACTCAACCTCTGCAATTTATGAACAGTGTTGCCTTCTAGAAAAAGAAGTACTTCTAGATATTCTTACAAAGCATTTATCCAGGGCCTGCATCTGACTCAAATATGTGTTGTTGGATTGGATGAAGAGATCTCCTCCCAGCAGAATATTTTACTATCATATGGTTATTTTTGATTGGCTTAAACAAGCTTGTGAGCAGCACATAAGTTATCATATACCTGCCAAAGTTGCCTAAAAAAGCAAATGGCTGGATTAAATAAACAACTGAACTTGGCTTCAGAGGATAAAGTTCCCAACCTGATGCATAATCATTACAGATTATTACACTATTTTAAAAAGTGGGCTTCCAGCTGTATGATTTCTGATTTAATTACTACCTGGGAGATCAAAACATAGCCTTCATCACTGTCCTCTGGTAGGCTGAGACTTTTGAGAAGTTAATGTATTAATTTAATCTCATTTTTGCAAATCTGCAAATGTTCCTGTGCTGAGCTTGGTTATATGATACCCAAGCTCAATTAAGAAACATATTAGGTGCTATTCCCTTGTCAGAAGCTTTACAAACTAAACACAATTGCACTTTTTCTGGATCACATTCCTGCAAGGTTCCAAGCGTCGCAGGGGGGATGTGAACTGAGGGGGCAGAAGGAAGATTCTCCCTTGCAGGAGGCAGTGTTTAGTGGAGGATGGGGATTTTTAAATCTAAGTGTTTCATCTCACTGGTTGAAGTTTCCAGCACAGTGAGTTTATTGCACCCCTTCCATTCAAGTTAGCAGGAAATGGGCAGCCACGTCCCTCTGCACTGTTTGGAAAATCTTCAACGTGACTCACTTTGGTCCTGACTCCTCTGTGAACTGTAACCTTACTCTTCCTGCGCCAGCGAGGAAATGGCAGCCAGTGCCTCCTGCTTGGCGCGGTGCGTGAATGGACAGCTAGACTGAACTTGCCAAGATGCCCTGAAGGAGTTCTGCATTCTCCCTCAGACCCGTTAGAATTCATAAAGAACCTTTTCCACTTGCTTTGATGATCTGAGAAAATCATGCTATCAATAAAAAAGGATGGTCAACCCAGATTCGATCTTGTCAGATGTTGAACACCTTCAACTGCCACTGAAGAAAAGAGGAAACAAGGCATCCAACACCTGCAGCACCACCTGTTGAAGACCATGTTCTAAGGGATTAACAATAACCAGGAAGACAATATAATAATCTATTACAAATTACGCAACCCAAAGAACACATCTTAAACACAGTTCCCCTGTTGGGATTAGGCAAAGGAAAAAAAAAATCAGCAGATTAAACCATTTACTTTTACCAGTAAAAATTAAGTTACAGACACCCTTGTTCTCAGGGCAAAACAAACTTTAAAAATATCTTAAAATAGTGAAAAAATACAAGAAAATTTTATTTAAAAATATATGTACTTCTTACTCCAAGTTTCTTTGTACAGAAAGTATTTGTTTGAAAAAGAAAAAACAATGACAAACTAAATGCATATTTGGAGTATGCACTTTCTACAGCCTATTTGGTAGAAGCGTTATTTCTGTAAAACTGAGCAAGAGGAAGTCAGCTATTCAGCTTTCATTTGTTCCCTGACATCAGAAGGCAATGTTTCAAACAAGGTGTCCTCCACCGTGAAACTAGTCCGCTTCAGAGCTCTACATTCACCGAGCTCAGGTGGGAGGATTTCAAAGTGATTGCCTTTAATATCCAAGTAGGAGAGGAATACCAAATTACCAATTTTAGGTGAAAGGACTGACAAGTTATTTTTCCCAATTTTCAGAGTCTTAAGTTTTTTGCAAAAGTATAGTTCATCTGGCACGCTCTCCACTTTGTTACAAGTAATGGAAAAGTATTGTAAACTCTGCAGAACTCCTATTTCAGGTGGGATAAAGCGAATGTCATTGTAAGACAAATCCAAATATCTGATTTTGTTGCATAGGAATAGGTGTGATGGAAGAACCTCTATTTTGTTATGGCTGAAGGAAAGCCGCTCAAGACTGGTGAGTTTCTTTATATGCTCTGGGATGTATGTTATACTGTTGTACCACAGCTTTAGGATTGTCAGCTTTCGCAGATGTTGAAAACTTACTATTTCTTCAATGGATTTGAGGTTGTTTTCCTTTAGATCCAATTCCTGAAGACTGAGAAGGCTGAATACTGCATGAGGTATGCGCTCTAAATCACAATGAACCAATTCCAGCTGTGTCAGGTTGACTATCTTCTTCAGGTTGTTGAGCATCACTAACTTAGTGCCGTCATTATAAATGCACAACTTTTGCAGATGACTTGAAACATCAACTGCAGATTGTGGGATTTTGGACAAATTACTTTTTATGTAAAGAACTTTAAGGCTTTTAAGTTCCCGAAAAGACTCCAGTGTAATGTTTTTGGAAATATCATGACTTAGAGAGCCAATTAAATAGAGCTCTTCCAAATTTCTGAGGCCATACATCCAGTGTGGAAGTTCTCTGATGTCATCAAACTTGACGCTCAAGATCTTGAGATTCTCCTTCAGAAATGCCAAGGCGGCGCTGTGGATCTTCACAGAGCACTGGTGCAATGAGAGCTCCTGGAGATTGTCCAACTGTGCAATGGTTGCTGGTATCATTACGTTATTAATTATTTCAAGTTTTAATGACTGCAGCTCAGTAATTTCAAAAACTGTGTCTGGTAGTCCAGAGAGCATGAAAAGCTGTAGCTCCAAATGGTTATGGGAGTTCGTCTGAAGCCTCTGTCGTAGTTTATCTGCAGTCCACTCATTGTTTAGGTTCAGCTGTTTCAGCTTATTTTCACTGACTTCAGACAGGAACACAGCAAACCGCTTGGAATAGAGAGGATCATACTGATCAATCATATGAAGCATAAAAGCAAAGTCATTCTTGACATCTGGGATATCATCAATTCCCGTCTCTTGACGAACATACTCAAAAGAATATTCTTTCAGCGAACGGTAGAACAACCAGTACAGCGTATAAAGGCATGTGAGGCCGTAGATGCTTACAAAGCACAGATAGCAGTAAGAAAGTTTAGAGAACAGATGTGCCATCGTGTGATTACAACAAAAATTCTTGTATCCTGTCATGTCTTCAATATCAACGTTACAGACTACTGTAAAATTAACTTCTGAGACAAGTGCTGTGTTGTAAGCAATAATAATAAGGAATTTAATTACCTTAAGTACAGTCTGGCGAACGTACATGACATAGAGTATATCACCCTCCTCAACATGTAGTCTAAATTTCTTCACCTTTTCAAATAGTGCTTTGGCCTGTTCACCTTCTTTTTTATCTAATGCCCCAGGTGTTCCCTTATCTACAACCAACTTCTCAGGGATTGATTTTAAAGACTGTGTCTTGACCAAAGTGCCTTCAGTGCTTGGCTGGACAGTATTAGACTTGTTTATGTTGTTCTTCCTGTTATCCTTCTCTTCAGAGTCTTCCCCTGACACTTCAGATAAGGCTCTTGTTGTCCAGGGAGAATCAAAACATTTCCCGAGTATTGAAATGAAGTGTTCAATTTTGGAGCTTGATCCAGGGAATTTGAACCAAAAATTACTACACAGCATGAAGACCAGTGTATGTATAAGGACAAGGTAAGGGAAGTACTTGGCGTACCAGTGCAGGGCACGTTCATAGCACACCTGATTTATAAAGCTGTATTGCTGGAGGTCCAAATCAGTCTTCAATCCCTTCATTTCAATGGTAGCTGGAGGGGTGGATGGCTTGGGTGGAGGAAGAGGGGTGGTATCTGGGATTGTGTTAAACACATTTGAACTATTAGATTGGTTCTGGCAAGGCTGTAGGCGCTTTGGAAGGCATATTATCTTGTCTTGCATGACCTGAAACACACAAAAAGATATATTTTAAACTGATGTACAAACAATGGTGGCAGTACCAATGGGTAGCTGTCCTTGGAGTTCCTCCAGCTGCCAGGCATTCCTCCCCACAGGCTGGCACTTGGCTGCACAGGCAGTACTATTATTATTCCCAACAAGACACGTGTTCTATATGCCAAGAACTAGGTCACCCCTTTTCAGCTATGGTTAGCTTTCCATAATGAATAAGAGGGCACTGAGGTAATCTAGAAGAAGGAAAAGTGTGGATAATGCTTCCAGAAAAGCCAAGGGATCTCCTGCATTGCTCTCCCCAGATACAGAATGTTCTTGACAGGTGTATTCATCCTGACTACATGATGTTCAGAGATAGCTTAGGCTTGAAAGCAGTATAACTACATTCATGTGGGTGTACACTCACACTGTGATGTCTTATCACATCGAAAATGGCTGACAAAGAGCTATCTCAGGCATATCTATGCTGGGACATTATTCATCTTCAGTCTTGATAAAGACAGATAGGGAAAATAGAGAATTGACAGCATGTGTGCATGGATGTATGTTTTATTCAGTTTCTCATACATATAGAGAGTCCTTAAACCACACACCTGAGGGAAAAATTGTAGCTCTGTCCTTCTGTCTTTGAGTCTGTCTATAATGAAAAAAACAAACAAACAAAAACTTTCTTAATTTGGGCTGGCCATCCTTGTTGACAAACTAGTCAGAGCACCTTCAGGGACCAATCACCTTTGGTTTAACTCGGGGTAACAGTTTGAGTTCAGTGCAAGGCTCCCTATAGGTCTGAATTTAAAATGAATTTAATATCCATGTGATAAACCAAGGGGCTCTGTTACTTGCCCTGAATGACTAACTGGGGTTAGCCCAAACCAAGAATGTGTGTGTACTGTAGATGTATTCTTTGACATCATGGCTGTAGGAAGCACTAAATATAGGGTAAGCAACAAGAGCTACCAAAGTCAGATCCTCCTTGATGATCCACCCTGGTGCACGTCGATGCTGAGGGGAGACCACATGTGTTTTGAACAGTATCAGTGCCATAACTATCAATACTTCAAAAAATCCTGCAGTTAATATTTGTCTGTAAATGCTATACTGACATATACCCTTACTTACACCCTAGATTCACGCCTCTGGTAACACGTTTGAGTAAAAAAAAAAAAAAAATCACCTATTTTTGAAGTGTTTCCACACATTATTTTCCTGTGTGTTTCATCCAGTCAAGCAGGAGAACATAAAAATAACAGATGCTCTACTTTGTGTACTTAAGCAACTAGTTAGCTACTAATGCAAAATTCAGTCCTATATATAGAGATTTTTAAACATGGACATCATAACTTCTCAACTGAAAATATCTGAAAATGGAGAATACAGACAAAACTACAGTTGATTTCACATGAAATTTGGAACATAGTATTTGAAAATCTTGGGCCATGTAAATGAGCAAATTCCCCTGAAATAAGAGCTCTGTCAATGCTGCCCTTTAACTCCATTTCTAAGTCATGCCAAGAAATGTGAGATTCATGTTTGAACTAGTCCTCTAACTTTCTATTTTTGTGGAGTTCATCCCAAACAGTACTTTCTGTTTTTTTTCAGCTTTTGACTCTTTAGCAAAATGCAACTAACAGTGATTGACAGTAATGTCAATTGCTTATGTGTAAGCATCCTCAGAGATGATTTGGAATGGAAGAGGCATAATATTAGTTGTGGGTGGTGTCAATAAAATAAGCACATTCATTTAAAATCTCTTTGAAGCATAACAACAGAAAAAATATTAACATTTGCCAAATAAAGAAAAACAAAAATTACATTTTTCAAATTCTCAAACAGAAAAATGGCAACAAATAAGAACTTAAGTAGATCCACTGTTATGCCAAATTGTGGTGAAAACAGGCATCCAGGCACAAGCCAAACCAACAGCTCTTATCTTAGCTGGCATCGCTCCATCGACTCTAGCACAACTCTGCTGATTTACAGCTGCTATAAGTCTGGTCTGTGCTATTTGATGTTGCTACCTAAGCAGCTTTAATCCTGGAACCAGCAAATTTTTGCTCTGTTCACAGTGAATCCAAGAGATAAAACAAGATGCAACACCATCCTTTAGAGGACCTTCCTTATTTGTGGTGTTCTTTCAGCACCCCCGAGCAGCTGCCTTGCTCCCATCCCATTTGATTTACCTGTAATGTGCACCCAAACACACCGATCATCAGCATGGCGACGGAGAGATAGTCTGTGAACACATCCCACCAGGGCTTCAGCACTCTGAACGCCGGCTGCTGCTCCGAGAACTGCCGAAACTCGGTCACGGGAATCATCGTCCTGCAAAAGAGCAAGGCCAGCACTCAGCTTCCTGCAGCCTGTACCTCTCACTCTGTAAGAACAAGTGCTTCTGTGAGGTTTGAAAAAACCTGCTCTGGAAATTAAACTCCCAGGACATGGCATAAAAGTTCTCGGCTGTCTGGTCCCTCTGACAGCCTGCCTCAAAGAGGGATGCTCGTGCTGCCCTGGCAGCTCCTGTGAGGAAGGGAGAGCAAAACCAGGGTCCCATCCATGCAGATGGGCAAATCCCTCTCCGCATTGACTCAACAAGACTTTCTGAATCCCTGAAAACCAGCCTGTTCTGTAGATAGAGACATTCAGCTTTATACATGTTAGCCTTGATCTCAAAGATCTGGCTAAAATGCTTGTCCTGCACTCCTATTTCACAGACCCCTTTAGCTATCATGTTTCATTCACTTCCATTTTATTCACAGTGGCTTCAGGGATGCTTTGGAATCTTTGTGTGCATACTCACTGCAGTTTTAAATCTGCTATGTTTTGAGTGTAAGTTGCTAAACTGCTTTAGCTAACCAAAACTACAGCAGATCAAGGGCTTTATCTTCACCTCAGATGTCTAGGCTTACATCATCACTTCCTTTGAATAATCAGCTAACACATGAGCATGTACAGGCAAAGCAACTGATTTTAATGCCTGCAGCATATTGTGTAACTGAATCCCTGAAATCAAACAAGTACTGAAACTCCCCATTAAGTTACAATGGAAAGATGAATTTGCATGGGAATGTAACAAAAATACTTCCAAGGGCAATATATAAAATTTGTCCTTCAACTAACATTGTAAATGCTCACCACAATCACATCATATCACAGTGATATTGGAAGAGTCTATATTCTGATTCAGCTGTGCACTGGGACCCATCAGTGTGGGTTTGGTGCCATCCAGCTGTGCACAGGCTTAGCAATAAGCACACACTTGCTGATACGCTGCCCAGAGACTTCAGGATTCAGTTCATTCAGAGTTGGGGAGCCGGCAGGGAAGGATTCAGGTCCTAACAGCTGCAATTCATTGCAAGAATACAGCCACCCCAAGATTTTATAACTGACTCTCACTACACTGGCCATACCTGTGTGGAAAGATGCTCACTTTAACACCTTCTGAGGGACTGCTGTGTTTCTGCTTGCCCAGCTGATCCTCAGGAGGTACCGCAGACCCCAAGGGCAGAAGGTGATGTCTGCAAACGAACTCAGGTTAGTAGCTAGGCTGGGGCTTTGCTGCCTTTTGAGCAAGTAGCATAAAAGCTTCTTAACCCTCGTTCCCTGCTTCCCTCTCCTCTTGTAACCCTTCTATGTTGCTTTAAGCACTACTTGGCCAGGCAGGAGAATCTATCTCTCAGCCTCCTGTCCTTCTAAAAGCTGTTCCCCAGGATGCACACTACAATGCCAGATGAAACTGCAGACATATCTCACATGGCTGGCAATCCCCAAGAGGAAGGAGGGCTGTCCTCTGCAGCACTTGCAAATTAATAGACCATCAGTGAAAACTATGGCAATGCGAGCCTGACCTCACACAGCCAGGTCGGAGGCTTGGCGGTATCCATGCAACAGGTCTGAATTGCTGCAGTGGTGGCAAAGGAATGCAGCATTCATCATCAAATTGCAGGCAGCCAGGAGCCACAATTCTGATTTTTGTGTGTCTGTCTTAGAAATACTCAAAAGACATACCAGGGAAAACAGGAGAAAACAACTGGGGGAGCTGCTGGCATGATGCCTTGTTACCTTTCACTTTTCTTCTAGAAATACTGGCAGAAAAAATGGATCTCATAAATTAGAGGTGCCCATGCAGCTTTAAGTACATGCCCAGCACTCCTTCAGCTGAACTTGGGGAGAGGAAACCCTCCGCTGGCAGCTCCCAGCAGCGCTTGAGCTGAAGAACATCACTCACTGATCTCTCCCATACCCACATGCATTTGATTGCCATTGGTAAGGAATTACCCTCCTGGTTTTTATTTCCATATAAAATGCAGGGGACTGGCAATAGCTGCTGGTAAGCTTCAAAAAATAGTTTTTCTATCAAACCTTGAAAAACAAGAGAATTCTTAAAGGAATACACTAATACAAATATTAGCTAGTCAGTTGCCTTGCAATGGTCCTGCTCAAAGCTTTGTAACACATAGGCTGCTGTCGGCTCAGGTTTTGAGGCCAGTTAGCTGAGTGGAATGTCATCAGTACACCCAAGAATACCTATCAAGAGACTGCTTTAAAATCGTGAGATTTTCGGGTTTTTTTCACCCTGCTTTTTCATATTCTGATGCCACAGCCTCCAGAGGTCTTATTTGTAAGGTTTTTCCAAAAGTATAGACATTTTGAGCGTCAGGTAAGAAAGAATCCTGCTTTCTACAGTGGAGACTTGAGAGAACAGGAGTGCTCACATGCACCAAAACATGTGAAGACCCAGCCTTTGCTGGTTAGACATCTGAGCAACTCAGTGGATCTAAGCCATGGCAATACTGAAACAGTGACAGTGTCTCACAGCAGATGGGACTGGAAACTACCTTGCAAATGACAGCACAGGGACAGCTTCTGAGACCAAAAATTAATTTGGCTGTTGATAGGTTTCACTCTGTATTTTTAGGGGTCTTTGTTGTATTACATATTTATTTTATTCCTCCTAAGTGATGTGTGGGGAATTTAGAAGAAGGCAGATAGCTTCTGGCACCAGAAATACATGCTGCTCTGATCCCTTGTTCCCTTTAGAGGCTGCTGTTTGCATAGTGTGACTCCTCATTAGCACAGCGCCCGTACTGTTACCCTAGTTAACGGGCCAAGCAGGGGGAGGCCTGCAATACAGAAAGCCTCTCTGAGCCATGCTGGAAATCCCATCTCTGAGGGTGGAAGTTCGCAGTCCAACACCAGACATCAAAATCTGCCTGCCACTTACATTTTTCTTAATTGTTAAAAACCAGAACAAATGTAACTGCATGCTGCCAACAGTACTGCATGTAAGAATGGTAAATAAACCAGCAATGTCTAAAGACAGACAATATTTTTCAACTTCAGGAAAAAAGTCATTCACAAAAGGAGACTAGACGTAAAGAACTGGGTAACTCTTTTCCAATACCCTCTGGAGAAACCCTATTGCTTCTCTGCTTTTTGCACTAGCAATAAAGAGAAAATGCTGGAAAGAAGTACAGAGAAGCCCAGGCTTACCAGCACTGCTGCATCTGCAGAACAGAATGACACAAAATCACTTTTCATTTGTCTCTCTTTTCCCTCTAGCTTCTTTTCCATTCTGGCCTGCCCAGTGACTGAAAGAACATGTATTAGCAGTGGCTCTGAGGCCTCAGAAAAGACAGCCAGGTTCATGTGGCTCAGAGTAATCCTTAAAACCTCCTCCAGGCCATGGCCATATTCTGGCTCTTCCCTAACGCTACACTTGAAGCCACATCACTGCCAGACTCATTTATAACCACACACAAACCAGGTCTGTACTAAATAAAGTGATTCAGTCAATCATGAATTTAAACAAATCAAAACAGGGATGCTAAAAAGTCACACTGCAGACCAAATCACAGCACTATCCTGGACAGCACACCATCTACTGTAGATTCCTATCTCTTTCTAGAACAAGGAGATAGAAGAAAAGGAGCTTCAATATTTCAGCTGGAGAAAACTAAGACAGCATTACCAATTTCAGTTCACTCACATTCAAAATGCTATTTAATGGCACAATACATCGTAGCTGAAATGTGGAGTCTGACTTACATTAAATACTGTCCTAACCTACTTTAGGAAATATTGAATTCTAAATACTGCATATTTTTAAAAATTAAAATAAGTCATTCTTTTTCCTCTCTGGCATTTCTAACAACCATCAGTCTCTAGAGGAAAAAAAACCAACAATGAATTATCTGATATTCAGCTACCAGAAGGAAATAAAAAAGGAACCTGGGTTAAAAAAAGTTGTACTGACTGTTGAGCAGTGCTGCAAAAAAGAGCTGAGGATTTGCCAGATTAAATAAAAAGCAAACAAACAAAATAAACCAGAACAAAATCAACAAAAAACAAGGGGAAAATTAGTAGGGTTTTTTATTATTATTTTTAAATTTCTAGGAAATATAGAACGCTTCATGATTGAAAATAAATACACGACCGTAAGATGAAATACTAGAATCCAGGTACAAGGAAGGTGTGATATTTACTCCAGGAAAAAAACTAACTACAGTAATCAGCTACTGCATGGTCAATTATGAGTGAGACACCACGCTTAATGTGACCTAAAAGAGCTATGGAGAATAAATAGATACAAGTCAGAGAGAAAAGTACTGGAAACAAATTAGACATAATAAATCAAGAGACTGAATCAAAGGATGACTGTGAAATGGTCGCACCACGGAGCAAATCAGCTTCTTGGCAACTGCTCTTCATCAGAGGGAATAAAGGAAAGCAGTGGGGACAGTTTGGAAGTAATGACAGCTCTTGCCAGTGTGGCTAAAAACTAGTGTGTTTTACAAATTGGGCAACTCGCGTCATGTGCACAGCAGAATATAAAGGAAATTAATTAACTTCCTGCCCAGGGGAGGCTCAGAGGACGCTTGGGCACTCAGGCTGGGGGGTTTCTGGGCAGGGACTGCCTTGCAGCACTGGTGCCCCTAGGTCTAAGTGGCACAGCCGAAGCTGCTGGGCAGTGACTAACCATCTGTCACCTGTGTCGGCAGGGTCCCTGTGCAAATGGGCACAGAAATGCTGATGAGCACAATTTCCAGCTATAGCTGCAGCACTGGAACAGGCTGCCCAGGGAGGTGGTGGAGTCACCATCCTTGGAAGTGTTCAAAAAATGAGTAGATGTGGTGCTTCAGGACATGGTCTACTGGTCAGGGAGATGTTGGGATGAAGGTTGGACTTGACGATCCTAGAGGTCTTTTCCAACTCAAATGATTCCATGATTCTACCCTACCTTCACCAGCAACAGCAACCCAATGGACCAGCCCTCCTCAGCCATGGCATAGAGGGCCCAGGTTGGCTCTGTTGGCTACCAGGGCACTTTGGTGGTGCTAGCTGTCACAGTGCGGTCAGCAAAGCCTCAGGGACAAGCCCTGGCTTCAGCTTAATGCTTTGCAAGTAGGTGCTGTGAGCTGCTCCTCGTGGCTTCATGTCCACTGAACTCCTGTGACTTGCCTTGCAGCACCGCATGAGAGACCTCACTCAGAGACAGTGCCCACCATGCCAGATGGGAAAACGCTTGGGTACATAGAAGTTTATATACTTGACCGGTCTGAGATGTGCGTGATACACCCCCTCACATCAAGCTGCATTCATCTTGCATCTTGAGAGATGCTTTACAAGGAAAAGACACATTAATATCCAGAAGAGCGTCCCTCTGGTACAACCCTGCACAAAACCACTTTTGGCTACTAGCAGCTGCCAAGCCCCAAGTTGCAGCTATTTGTAGGTGACGGTTGCTATATTTAAGCAGATTCTCACAAAGTAACTTCATTCATTTTATGGAGTGTAACTGTGTGGCTTGACACCAGGCCCCAACAGAATCAGAAGGTACACTGCTGGAGAGCGTCTATTACAGTGAAAACCACCACACCGCTCCCACTCTGCCCCACCTCAGCTTTCAAGGCACAGTTTGTAGAGACACTGTGACTTAAAAAAGCACCCTGAGTGAAACAGAAATAACTGCGAGGCCCTGCCTTTATCTCACCTGTAGAGCAGGTCCATTGGCATGCATTCCTTACCGAGGCAGACCCCCAGCAGCTCCCACCACCATTCCCCACCATGGCAGGACGGCCACCTGTGCTGTGCTGTCAGGAAAGCTACTAAGCGGTCTGTGCCCTTCCACAGGCAATGGTCAGCATTACCCATTGACACCACCCAGTTTGTACCCCAGCTATGGCCTCCTTGCCCAGCAAAGCCCAATGGCCTATCCCTGCACTTTGTTGACCTTCATGCAACAGAGAAGTGGTGTCATTGCTTCTTCATGTGCTGTAGATGGGAGACCAGGACTTGCCAGAGCTGTGTTTGCAAAGCTACAGGTGTTACTTATCAGAAGTCAAGCCCTCTGCTATTTTATTCTTCCAGTAGTAGTTAATCATGTTGCCATGCATTGAAGCAATCACTGTCATCCATTGCTATGGATTACATAGCACAAGAAGAGCTATGGATGTTGACTATCTGGACTTCTGTAAAGCCTTTGACACAGTCCCCCACAACATCCTTCTCTCTAAATTGGTGAGATACAGATTTGATGGATGGACTGTTCGGTGTATAAAAAAAATGTTGGATGGTCGCATCTAGAGGGTAGTGGTCAACAGTTCAATGTTCTGATGGACATCAGTGACAAGTGGTGTCCCCGGGGCCCACACTGGGATCAGTGCTGTTTAATATCTTCATTAATGACAGAAAGAGTGGGATCAAGTGCACCCTCATCAAGTTTACAGATGACACCAAGCTGAGTGGTGCTGTTGATGCACCTGAAAGATGTCATGTCACACAGAGGGACCTGGACAACCTTGAGAACTGGACCCATGTGAACCTCATGACATTCAACAAGGCCAAGTACGAGTTCCTGCACCTGGGTTGGAGCAATCCTCAGTATCAATACAGAATGCAGGATGATGGGATTGAGAGCAGCCCTGCAGAGAAGAAGGGTATTGGTAGATGAAAAGCTGGACTCACAGTCCAGAAGGCCAACTGTATCCTCGGCTGCATCAAAAGAAACGTGGCCAGCAGATTGAGGGAGGTGATTCTCTCCCTCTACTCCACTCTAGTGAGCCCTCACCCAGAATACTGCATCCAGCTCTGGAGTTCTTGACACAAGAAAGGCATGAACCTGTTGGAGCAGGTGCAGAGGAGGGCCACAAAAATGATCTGAGGGCTGGAACACCTCTCCTATGAAGAAAGGCTGAGAAAGTTGGGTTGTTCAGCCTGGAGAAGAGAAGGCTCTGGGGAGACCTTATTGTGGCCTTTCAGTACTTAAAGGGGGCCTATAAGAAAGATGAGGAGAGTCTTTTTAACAGCACCTGTTGTGACAGGGCAAGGAATGATGGTTTTAAACTAGAAGAGGGTAGATTCAGACTAGATATAGGGAAGAAATTTTTTCAATGAGGGTGGTGAAACACAGGAACAGGTTGCCCAGGAAAGTGGCAGATGCCCCATCTCTGGAAACGTTCCAGGTCAGGTTGGATGGAGCTCTGAGCAAGCCAATGTAGATGTCCCTGCTCACCGCAGGGGTGTTGCACTAGGTGACCTTTAAAGGACAGTCCCTTCCAACCCAAAACATTCTATCATTCTATGATTGCTTGTTTTAGGGGGTCAACCACAGCTGCACACTGGAATCAGGGCCCCTGAGTGCCAGCCAGACAATTAACATCCAGACTTTATTGGTTTAGTAGGGGCGAGGTATGAATAATATACCAAAGGGAAAAAAGAAGAACATAGCAGGAGAAGAGAGACAACGTTGCAGAAACAGTGACATTTACAACTAGAAAGCATAAAAGGTTGGTGACATTTCTTAAACTGACTAGAAAAGACATTTAAATTATTAGCCAGCTAACATTTAACTACACTTCCCTGACATCACATCAACCCTCCTCAGACATAGGATCAGCACCACCACTTCCCAAGAGTTCAAGCAAGTCCCAGATACTACAGACATGGTCCCAACTCCCCCATATGGAAGGAGCTTTCCCCTTGGCGTGAGGGCCCTTGGGTTGGCGGCCACAGGGTCACAAACACGGCCCAGCTGAGTATGTTGGGCATGGTCACAGCTGAGATGTCCTCAAGAGACAATTCAGACTGAGACTGCTTGGTCTTTCACATCGAAGATCTACTGAAAGGAGAAAGTGCTAGGCTAGGCAAAACCCGTCCTCCCGGCTGTTTTAAACATAGTGCATGTGTTAGGATAAATTATGAAATGCCTTCTGGGAATACTGCCTCAAGTAGGTCTCTGAGTTGGTTCCCATGCATGATTTATTGCATATTCATCTTCATTAAAGGAACAGAGCACAGCACATACTTAACACACAACAAGCTTGTACCCTGGTAGCAGGGACTCAGCAGAGGCCACGTGCTGCAGGCCACACGTGCAGGGGCTGCTCTCCAGTGGGTTTTGCTTTACCCAGGATGTGGCACTGCACAGGCTGCATAGTACTATCAAGTCACTTTTCAGGTGGCTTTATGCTGTCTGGCCTCAGCAGCCCTGGGCCAGAAGCTGAAATTAAGCAAATCGAAATAGGTGATTCTGCCCCTCTACTCTGCCCTGGTGAGATCTCACCTGGAGTACTGTGTCCAACTATGGAGCCCCCAACACAAAAAGGACATGGACCTGTTGGAGCGTGTCCAGAGAAGAGCCACAAAAATGATCAGAAGGCTGGAGCACCAGGAGAAAGTTGGGGTTGTTCAGCCTGGAGAAGAGAAGGCTCCAGAGGGACCTTATAGCGACCTTCCAGTACCTGAAAGGGGCCTATAAGGAAGGCGGGGGAAGATCTGTTCTCAAGGGTTTGTAGAGATAGGATGAGGGGGAATGGGCTTAGGCTAGGAAAGGGTAGATTTAGGTTGGACATTAGGAAAAAGTTCTTTAATATGAAGGAGGTGGATCACTGGAACAGGTTGGCCCGAGAGGTGGTGGAGGCCCCATCCCTGGAGACATTCAAGGTCAGGCTTCATGGGGCTCTGAGCAACCTGACCTAGTTAGAGATGTCCCTGCTTATTGTAGGGGAGTTGGACTAGATGACCTCTAAAAGTCCCTTCCAACCCAATACATTCTATAATTCTACGATAAATATGTGCTTCTCAATACAGGGCCTGAGGCTGGACTGAAAAGCAGGATTTTGCATTCTTATTTTGCCTGATGGGGAACTACACACTGAGACAGTTAACTAAGCAGGGACAAGGGGGTTTTGCACTCATGGTCATGGTGATGTATTCTTAAATACCCAATTTAAACAAAACCACTGATCTATGCAGAGCTCCAGGGCTCAGGGCCACAGGCTGGCACAAAAATGGCTCGGTATTACCATCATCAGTTGACTATAAACTCTGCCGAATCTGTATTTTCGGGTGGGATTGGATCCCCAAAATCACTGTAAGGAAAATCGCGTCTAATTTAAACAAAATTTAAATGAAGATCTAGTCAGCAAATATTCACACTATTTCTAGAAAAAAGCTTAGGGGAACAACATCGGACTGTGCACAGTACAAAACCTGTGGTCTTTTTATTTAAACTTTCCAGGCCCCCCACACCCCAGAATTTGGCCTGTGTACTGGGGATGCAGTTTTTACTGCAGTGTGAACAGCTGTCCACAGCTGGCTAATTTATAAACCTTTGGAAATGGTGGGTTTGTCTGTGCCCTTTGATCTCTTCAGCACATGCCCAGGAGCGCTCCCAGCTTCTGGCACTGCCTGTACTGGCACCACAGCTCACAGATAATGAACCTGCCTCACTTCATCACCTAACCAGGAGAGGACTAAAAGTGAACCCAGGGACAAGGCACCAAGTCTGGAAAAACAAGATTAGATGAAGGTGGAAATAAAATGATAAGGGCTGGAATTAACAACTCCAAATTCCCAAAAGGTTGATGTTCCTTCCTTATCTGTGTATTCTCACACACATTGTGTGCACAGTGAAATAATGTCTGAACTACCCTGACATTCAGTTTTGGTAATTGTCTTGCTACATGTTTGCACTGACCAAAATGTCCAGCATTTTTTTAAGTGTAGGTGTTTGGTCAGTTCCCATGTAACATACAATAATATCTGCCAATCAGACACAGCAAAATGCCTGCTACTGGTTTCTCCCTATATTTGAGGCATTTCAGGAGACCAGTTTCCCTATTAGGCTTTACAGTCATTGCTGTTTCCTATAATATAAAATTTAATTGAAGAAAAAAAAAAACACACACACAAAAAAACCTGTCAAAATTTTTGGTTGGAAAAACTACTTTGAATGCTGGCTATTTGGGAGTATAGCAAAGAAAACCATCATGTGCTGCCACTTTTTCAGACATGATGGGTTACTTTTGGTTCCACTGCCTATATGGGAGATTTTCATCGGAAGAAATTCTGTCATTCTGAAGTAAGAAATACAAACAAATGATGTTGGTGCTTAAGCATAAATCCAACATTAAGGAACTGGAAAGATTAAAAACAAACCATTTGCATCCAAACAGTTATTTTTAAAAGTCCATGTGTTTACTGTATTTTCTTCATGGGGATGAGACTAGCAAGGAAAGATGGCCTGGAGGAAAAACAGAGCATGAGCCAGGAGCTCCCACTGGGACTTGGCCATAGGCTCCCTGTGCTCCTGCCCTGGGCACACCACATTGACCTACCACACCACCACTTCTCCAGCTGCAAAACAGAAAAGTACCTACTTTCTTCACTACCTTTGGTGGGAAATATGAATAAATAGTACTACAAAATCATAACACGTTGTTTTTTCCAGTTCTCTGCAATAGTTGAGTCTAAACTGATGCTAAAACTTTCCTGCAAAGTCACTGGAGTCAATTTGATTTCACACTACACATAACCATAATTACATGGTATTAGTTTGCAATCTGGGGAGCAGACAAAATACAATCAGCTCACAGAAGACATTACTCCTGCACCCACAGTTTGGTGGTCCTACAAAACGTGTAACCGTGTTTTCACAGGGGCTACACCTGTGCCAATGTGAATGAAAGCAGGCTGGCTAAGTTGGTTGTCCCCTGCGTGACAGCTATTCAGCACAGAAATGGGGTTTCATTTCCAAGTGCACTGACTGAAGAAGACTAGGATGTGCCATCTGAACTCCAGCACAGCCACAACCCAGCTACTGGAAAATCGCCCTCCATTATACCAGCTGCCACAACCAAGCTTCCCCACTGCCCCAGCTCTGCAGCTGTAGGCAAGAATCCAAGGAATTACCAAGGATTTAATTGCTTGAGTAAACTGTAAGGAGTATAACTTCCAGAAACTTGCTGAACACCTAGACCTTTTCCATTCTTTTCCCTCCGAGTTACTGCAGCTCACCCTGCAAGCATCCAGCGTGCATTTAGATTTTGGCTGCCCCTCTGTCTAACACCCAGGAGAGAGCATGGTGGATTCATAAGAGGCTGTGAATCCCCCTGCTCTGCTGTTGGTACTATCTACTGTGGTAGCGGAAGCTCAAGGGCTTGAATCAAGAACTTGAAGGAGATATGAGACATAAAGAGACATAAAGGATGTAAGAGGCAGTAACTTTAATAAACTGCATTTCAAAATATATGCTGTAATCTCCACCTACACATAAAGTAAGTGCCACTTTGGCAACAGATCCCAGACAATAACCTTGTTGTTTGTTTCAGTTGAGTCATAGTACTTTTTTGTGTATCACACATCAAAAAGACTTCCTATTGTCAGCAACTCTTTGACTTCAGCTTGGTTGGACTAAAGACAAAAAAATGTTCAGGGCCAGATTCTGTCACAAAGTCTCAGTGAAATGGATACGAGTTCTTCCTGTACCAAGCACATAGGCCTGTCTGGAGGTTTGACTTTGCTGAGTTATTTGTCCAAATCCAAAGAAAAGCACTCTCTACACATTTCCATGTCAAAGACTACTTCAAAGGCAATACCTACATTTTTCAGCTCTGGGAGAAACATTCTTAGTTTATCAGGGCTATCACTCAAGCTGCCAGCCCTCTTTCCAGAGCTTCAAAATGTTCTTAATGCAAGTAAAAGCCTTTACCAGCAAGCCAAAGCACTGAGCAAGAAACTATCCAGTCAGTGGATAGTTTAGTACTCCTGAAATATGTCTAAATGATTGATAAAAGTAAACTCACATCAAGTTGCAATCAAAATTACACCAGGTTTTCCACAAACACTTACTTAAAATATACAGATAATGAAGACATAAATAATGCCATAGAAAGTCACAGGGTGGACAACATTACACAAACCAGTGCCATTCATTGTCAAAGGTATAGTCAGGAGCCCCAGGCTAATACAAGTGCTCACAATAAAAAACATTCATCTGATATAATTATAAATTAATTCCTAATTGGGACAGGAAGCACAAAGGGTCCATTCTGAGTTTTAAGCAGCTCAACCATCTGAAAAGTTAGTTAAGAACTTTTTATACAGTGACTGAGCCAAAAACATTAAAGAAATGCCTGTTTTCACAATTTGTGAGACTTTTTCATATAAAAGATCTTTTCTGCTCCTGCTTGCATGCTACACAAGAGAGCTTTCTTAACTTTGCGATAGTCTCATAAAACATGGATTCAAAAATGACTGGATAAACATACAGGTATTCTCAGCCTGAAACACAGCTGATGCATTTTCTTCCCCTCGAACCATCCTTTGTGACAAAAATCCCCAACAATAAAAATAAAGCTCACAGTCGCATCCATACTCCTGAAAGAATAAGAAAGACTAATATAAATAAATTCAAGCACATAAAACGGACGTGATCTACACATACTTGAAGATAAATATGAACAGCTATAGAATCAGAATCACTATTCATGTAAGATGACTTTTCAAGATCATAAACTTCAGAGATGTGGAAAACCAGAACTATCTGCCTACATTCTCTATTGGACTTTTTCAGCAGTGTCCAGCCATGGCCCACCAAGGAGGGATTAGCTCTAAACTTATTCCACCAAAAAGTCTGTTGCTGCTTCATAAAACAGAAAGAAAGGATGTTTCCACCAAGCCTAAACTTTGTGAGGTCAAAGCAGTTACTGAGGGGGGTGGGTTCTGACTACATTATAGCAAGTGGGAAGGTCTTTGAAATTATGTTGTCATGACTAAACAATGGCAAAGAGCAAATACTCTTTTAAATCACATTACACTTAACAAAAGGCATTCTGTCAATATTGTCTGTGAACACCCATCTTGTTCTATAAGCTTGCATGAAAACTATCTACCCCTGAGATACCCCATCGAGCATTTACATTGACTGGAAAACAAGATCTCTTAATGGTGCTGGCTCAGAACACCAAACCTGAGAGCAACCTGCTGCGTTCTGCTGTAAGCCACATGTGCCTCAGGATCTTACATTGGTGCACTCAGGGTAAGGCTTGACCTATGCTCTGCTTCACCATATGCTCCAGAGCAAGCAATTAATCCAAGCTCCCACCTTACTTTCAGTGATGAGTAAATAAAACTGGAAATGTTCTCAGCACTTCAGCAGCCTTATTGCTGGCTTGTTGAATTTTGGATTTCCATCTATACATGATCACCATGTGCTATTGCCACGGAAGGGAGACGTGAGCTAGCGTCTCCATTTTCAGCAGATCATAGTTTAGTCCAGAATTTGAAGCTGGTATAAAAGGCTGGATGCTGATCACCTGAAAGTCAGTGGAAAACCTAAAGTTTACTTTGACAGAGAGAGAAATGGATTTTTAATGCAACTCTACAGGATCAAATGTTTTCACATATACTGGTTCAAATTCAGTGGAACTTTGTACACTTGCCATTACAGCAGAGTTAGCAACTTTCCCTGGAGAACAGTGCCATTCTGTGCTTCAGGGGAGGCCTTTGTTCTACTTAAAAATCAAGAAAAAACATGCACTGTATCATAATGCAGGATTCTCCCAAACAAACGAAAAATGTGCAAAGCACATACAAGGCACTGTCCTACCTTTTAAAATCTGACCTGATTAAACACTAGATTGTAAATCTAGATGGAAACAGAGTGGACACTACCTCCACACTGGAAAAAAAATGTCCCTCCAAAATCATTGTGGTCCAAGCCCATGACTCTCTGGATGATACAGTTGTAAGGTTTATGCAGTTTAACTGTTTGTGTCAGGCTCTGAAACGCAAAATGAATACAGCATGGGAAAGCTGATGCACAGTCTGTCAGGTTGAAAGACACTTTGCCTGCCTGGGGTTGGAAGGCAGTGATACCTGCCCTGTATCATGAACAAATGCAATGGAGCAAAGGGCATACTCACACGTGCCCCAGAGGGTGAATCAAACCTAGTGTCTTCCTAGTGGGAAAGAGATCTTAGAAACACAAACCCCAACAAAAGTCATTGCATGAGTTTTGTCACACAAAATCCCTGTGCAAACAGCTAAAAGATGAAGAAGAGTGTAAAGTTTCCATTATGTTGAGCATGTGAAATCCAACACTTGTTAACATTCTTCTGACAAATCACTTGGAAGGAGAGTGGCTTCTTTGCTTTACTAAGTAAGGTTTTAAGGGAATAATTTTGGGGTGGTTTTTTTTCTCTGAGGTAAATAGTTTCATTTTCAGGGCTTTCTTTAATACATAGCCCCCCTCACCCTTCACAACACTGTGACAATGAGGACAATATCTTTTCACTAAATTCTCTCAAAGAGGAAAAAATCCTGTAAAATTAAACTCTAGTTCCTGTTATTGTGAATTGTTTAGACAGTAATTGATTTTTTTTTTTTTTTTTTACCTCCTGCAGCACTCGAAAAGGCTTGGGCTGGGAAGTGCCTTTCTGGTGGTGAATAGGGACCATTTCAATCACTTGCAATCGAGGTCAATGGACAATCAGGGGAACTGATCCTCCCAGTGCTCTCTGATCCAATTCATTATTTTGAGTCTTACTGTGTCCTTGCTCTGGTGCTAAGGCCACCTGAATATTGTTTAACTTCTCTACTGCCCAGCCCATATGCTGTCCCCCTCCCAGTCAGCATCCCTTATTGTGGGCCTCAAAAACCAGATACTGAGGTGGGATGCGTCCGCCTTAGGAAATCAACTCAAACTGGTACAAGAACTGATTGTAAGATAGCACCAAGCACTGAGGCAAGGAATTCCTGTGAAGAATTCAGCAGTCTCTGATTTTGTTCTTCACTGACAACCCATACTGGCCTTCTCCAGTACCAGGCAGTAAAATAACAAGATTGTTACTTTCCATCAGAAAGCTTCTTTCTAAAACTGCTTACAAGAGTAAATAATAACAAAAAACCCACAGCAAGTTATATTACTGTAAAACCTCCAGCAGGGTCCGTTAGTACTCAGACTGGAAGAAAACAGCATCACAGCTGCCACATATTGAGCAAACTCAGAAGCAACTGGAAAAGGAAATGATTCAGAAACCACAGGTGCTCAGCACCAGGCTGCTACGCCTCGCTGGCAGCCCCTGGGCACGGACACTTCTGAGACAGCAGGACTCTGAGGCCAGGTTAAAATTAGGGATCAGCTTGGAACTTTGCTCTGCCCATCTCTTGATACTGATCTTCATCATGGGGGCAATCAGGCATTTTCAGGAGAAAAGTGAGCGCTACCCTCCCCATTACCCTCGTCATGCTAAAAAGAAAAGTAAAAGCAGGTCCAATATCCTGGGGGAAGGGGAAATATGTGTACTTGGTTGAATTGGGAAGGAAGATTGTTTTAATATTTATTTCCAATGTAGCCATCTTTTGCTCCACTATCTTGCAAAGCACATTTCTGCCTGTCCACCTTTTTATAGCATCATTAAAGCCTACAGCGCTGTATGGGAGCAAACATGTACCTCTGTGTCTTCAAACAGTGCTGCTCATAATACTCTGTCCTCACAGAAACTACTTATTCCAAAAGTGGAAAAAAAGAAAAAGGCAAGCCATAACACACATACTTATCTGTACCACAAAATTCTTCACTTCTAAACGTTTCCGTCCTAATTAAAGTCTAGTAGTATACATTCGGCAGTCTTTCATAAGTCTCCCATTTTGCTTGGTCGACTCTTTCCAGTGAACTGGACAAACCGCATTTCGTGAATAATGACCAAAACCGCCCATCTCACTGCGACAAGGCAGAGTTGTTTTTAAACTGATGTAAAATCAGGAATTTTTTACTTCTTTTTTTTTTTTTTTTTTTTTTAAATCTCTTCGAAAACAGAGCCATGAACGCCGGGGGCTGCGCTTCGCCCGGGCCCGGCCGCAGGGCCCGGCCTGGCCCCCCGGGGCGGGAGCCGCCGGGCAGCCCCCGCGGAGAGACCTCGCTCCCGCATCCCCTCTGCCCTCGGCGGCGGCGGTGGGAGCGCGACCGAACTGCCGCCTCCTCGTCCTGCTTGCAGCCTCCTCGTAACGCAGGCTGCTTTGAGGATTTTTTTTCCGGGGAATATACCGCCACGGGCTTCCCTCGAGCCGCTCGTCTCTACGGCGACTGGTTCTCTCTCACACACACACACCCGGCTCCGCTTCCGAGAAACCCCGCTGGGGTCCGGGCCGCCGCCCAGCAGGGCACCCCCGGGGCCGCCCGAGCGCCGCGGCCCGGCAGCGGGGGGGCCCCGCCCCGCANCCGCGTTGGGCCGGGGCAGCACCCACCGGCGGCCGCACCCCCCCGCAAAGCCCGGCTGCGACGGGCGGGACAGCCGCGCTCCGTCCGCCCCCGCTCCTCCGGAGGCCAGGCGGGAGGGGGCCCCTAACGGTAACCGGCAGCCGAGGCCTCCGGGAGGGCCCGCGGCATCCCCGACTAGAGGGGCCGGCAGCGGCGTCCGGACGGATCTGCGAGGTGAGGACTGGCTGAACAAATGCGGCATGCGCAGCCTGGGCTGGGGACTGCGTTCCTTCCTGCGCCGCTCGGTGCCGTGGGAAGGGGACCCGCGAGTGGCCGGTGGCTTCGGGCCGTGTCTGCAGCGCGACAGTAGAAATTGCTACGGAAAGGCCGTGACCTTAACGCACAGGGCTGTGGAGAGACTGTAAAGAGACCAGGCTGTAAAGCGCCCGGGATTGCGTTAACAATAGAAAAGTGTCTGAAAGAGTGACAATTGGAAACACAAACTTCTGGCTCAGCAATTTAAAAAGCGCAGACTGGAAACCGCTGCTGAAAGAAACCACATATTTGAACGGACTTTCGTCCAACATTTCCAAGAAAGATTTACATCGCTGGCAGGCCAAAGAGACGGGACAAATTCTGCATCAGAGAGAGTTACTTGCCTTCTAATGACTTGCCCCTAACCTTAGGGATAGTGTGTGTATCCCCTTAGGGACAGTACAAATACGTAAACAAAGAAATACAAATATTTAAGCCCACTGGGGGGGAGTTAATGGAAACAAACACAACATGAGGCATCACAGCTGTTTTGCTGCAAAAGTATTAACTGGAGTAGGAAGTGGCCCAAAGGTCTGCCATGGCTAGCTGTGAGCAATTCTGACGCTGTGCTTTCTGACCCATCTGCTGCAGGGACTGCTGAGGGCAGACTCAGGTTCCTCTTTTGGGACTCACTGATGTAATTTATAGCTGTGGGAGTTCAGTTCATCGTGTGACTGAAGTGTTTGCTTAAGTGCTTTACCTCTCAGAGCTGCTTTTCTCAGCTGAAGCCTCAAGGCTTTCTGAGGCACCTCAAGAAATGAGGGTCTGGATCTGTCAGGAGCTGGAAGAGGTTGTTGGCATAGCTCCCTCACAGTCCTTCAGAGCCACCAGCCTAAAAGATTTCAGCAATACTGCACCATTATGTAATTTTAAGCATTAGCCCTATGCTTTGGGGGATATGGCTGAGGAATAAAACAGGGCAAATGAGCAAGGTTTCCATATGGACAAAATCACTGGGTTTCTTTTTGAGCTAAAGAAATGGTTATGGGGACTCTGTGTTCATTTTCTTTTTATTGGTTTCTTTCCATTACTCTTAACTCCTGGGAGCAGCTTAGAGAATCCCTTCCTGTCCTGGGTGGTTTCTTCTTTCAAACATTTGTAGGCAGTTGTTCTCTTCACCCTTTCGTCATCGCTTAGCTCATTTAATCTTTTCTCATAAGTCAGTCCCTCTCATTACTTAATCATGGTGCTGCTTTTCCCTGAATTCCTTCTCAGTTGATCATTTATTTTACGGGGGCATGGCGGCCAGTAATCCTGCCATTGTTAATGTTTCCTGTTGTGGACTTTTGGGTTATTTTTGTTCAGAGTTGCTGCAGTACTTGGAGGACTGAGCTGAGCTGCCCCTGTGAAGAATAATTACAGGCAAGGTCATTGATACTGCAGTAGAAAACATGGTCCGTAGATAATTATAGCTGATGGATTTGGGCATGGAAACTTAGTGCAGTATTGATATATGAGCTTCTGGTGGAAAAAGGCCCAAAAATTCATGTTTGCTATTAAACTCACAATCAAGGCTCCAAATACCTTTGCTCCACTGGAAAGATTTTGCCGCCTGCAGAAAACTGTGATCTATTTGTGAATTCCTGCATTATTTTCTTTAAGACCATCTAGGCTGGTGAAGTCTGAAGTAATCCTTTGATTTCAGGTTGCCTCTGTTTTTTATTGACTCCAGAGGAACATGGGACAGGTCACATAAGAAATGCCATTACTGCAAACTTTGTGCATTGATCTTTACTGTTGATTGTTCTGTCATAATTCACAAACTCCAGGGGTGTTATTGCTGCTACTGAGCACTACCCTGCAGTACTTAAAACAGAATCGAGAACAGTGCTAGTTTGCACTTGAGTTAAAACCATGACAGGCCAGCCTCTTAACCCAATTGGGCACAGGGAGAGATAGCACTGTCAGTGCTTACGTGACAAATAACCCCTGTTCATGTACCCGTGGGCCTATTTCTGAGTGTGATCCAGGTTCAGGATGCCCAGTCCTGAAATCCTCAGCACCTACATAGCATCTGTCAGAATATAGCCAGGATATAACCCCCACCTTCCACTGATTCCTGCTCAAGGTTTTGTTTTTAATTTTTTTTTTCTCTCCCATAACTTGATAATTTGAGGATGCACCCTGAAAAAAAAATCAAAACCATCCCATATCCAAAAGTCTGGGGTCCCAAGAGCAGCCCTGAAGCTGGAGCCGAGAGGATGGTGCTGCACAGAGCTTGACAGACCACATCCCCTCACAGCTTCAGGAGAGATGAAGGAAGAAAACAGGTTTGAGTGTAAAAACTTTGTCTATACTTGGAAACACACACACAATGAAAATGCTTTTCATCAGTCACCTCTCCAACAACTGTTGAAAACGGCACAATCTGCTAACACAGAAAAGCTAAATTGCTTTCAGACGAAGCACTGAAAAACTCCTTCTGGAAATGGATTTAGCTCAAAACCAAAATGCATCATTTGACAGCTCTAGTGTTTAGCTGCTTGAAGTTTCTAATTTCCCCTAGTTTGCTTTTCCCTAGTTTTACATTTTAACCCCTCTTCCCCCAGATTAGTGTTTTTGAAATATGACTTTTAAATGCACTAGATGTTTAAATGATAGAAGTGCACTGGAACTACAGACTTCTAAAATAAATTGCATGGATGCTATGGACTGAATCTGGGCAGGAGAAGCAAAGCTTCAGAGCAAGGTGAAGAATCATTTCTATAATTTCCTAAGACTGCAGCATTTTCTGTGTACTAAAACCTGCTTTAATCAGAAGCAAAACACTGAAAGGATGTTTAACTTCATGAGCTCTTTTGCTATTCCTAAGTAAAGAGGAGCCACATTCATCACAGGTATGATTACAATGAAAGCAGTGCAATTACATCAGCGAAGAATTTGGCCTAACTAGTTCTCTGCAGAGAAGCTATTGACAACTGTCCCCATGTACCTTGTATTATTGAGAAAACAGAGCTAAAGCCATGCCATAAGAGATGGAACTAACTCCCATTTTCTGACATGTGGCTCAACCGAAGCTCCTGGATGTGAATGATGCTTTACTTCTGTTACACTCTGTCTCAAAACATCTTTCTAACTGGGGAGCTACACAGCTATGCTTGGTACAGCTATTGCAGCTCTGAGCCACTGAGCCATGTGCTTCACGGGATACAGCATCTTATCTAATTTTAGATGTGATGCAGTGAGTGGAGGTAGCTCACACGAGGCAGGAGGAACGGAGCCCAGCAGCCAGAGGACAGAACAAGCACTTTATAATTACTAAATGCTACTTTCAAAATAACAGGCTTTTATTACTACCAATGCACTTTTATGGGTGTGATTGAATAAACAAGCAGTAGCAAGGATAAACACTTCAGGGGGAGGGTATTAGGACAAGAGTCAATCACCAGGCCTGCTGTTCTCAGGTGGTAGCTGAGGCTGCCCCAGGTCCTGCCTCCAAGCCTTCTCCCAGTCTCTGCCCCCTCTGATGTTCGCTATTGAAATGCTTCAGCTGGTCTGACATGCATACAGGCTTTTTTCTGCATGGGCACAGTCTCATTCAAGGTCTCATAGAGAGAGATGGCTTAATTGAAGTACTTGGTTTTCTCTCATAATTTTCTCAACAGCTTTCTGCCCCTTGCACAAGAGAGACAGACTGTGATACTCACAGAGCCAGTCTGCTCATAACGAAGTTTATGCACAGAATCTATGAATTAATACAAAGCAGCTCTACTTAGGGAAGTCTCTATTTGCCAGAGCAATGTCCTGTCCTGAGCGGTGTCCTGGCTCCGATGCCGCATTGGACTGAGTCACTGGTTCCATGGCACACTCCCCCTGGTGACATCCTGCCAACAGATAACAGGCTGTTGGTCGTGGTCCACTTTGCATCATGCTTTGGGCTTGGATGTTCCAAGGAGGATTCAAGTCTTTCACTGTCATTAGACCACAGCTTGGAATGTTTTTCCCTAGTTCTGCCCCCCACTCCCGCAATGCAACCATTGAATTACCCACCTTTCTATCTACTGTCTTTAAACAGTTATTTTACTGCTAGTAAATGTGTGTCAATAAATCATAATTTAAAAACACAAACAGCAACATATTCTTAATGAAAATACCCTTTTATGCATCTACATGATAAAGCAAATGTTTGAAAAATAGTTCTTTATTTTTTTATGGTATTTTAAAACAGTCATTTCAAAATAAACAAAAATAAATGTTTGTTAATCATCTGGAATTTTTAATTTCCTACTTTGCATGGGAACCTGAGTAATCAGACATATAGTATGCCTTTTAACTGGGAAAGGGTCAGGAATAGATTCTCAAAATTAGAAAGCACTAATACATAGCAGCAGTCTTGGCTGCCTAAACTTAGACAAATGTTTTGTGTTAATTGCTGGAACAGATCAACACTGAAAAAAACCACACGTCTAAATGATTTTCTGAAATATAATGCCTGGTAGGAGAGGAAATCTCAGGGGATTGGGGATGAGCTAGTCAATAATTTACTTGCAAAGGGGATTATCTGATGCAGACATAGCCGATAAGGAACAAAATGCCAAGTGTTTGATGGCTCCTCTATTCGCTCAGTCGCTTTAAGAGCTATGATTTTGGATTTATACTGCTAAGCATCACTGAACTATTAGGCAGTAAAAGTATGTTCTGGTATAAGTTTTCATGCCGAATGTGGAAGCGCAGCTCGTGGGCCATACTGCTGCCACCAGCAGAGGTATGACAGAATGAAAACCACCTCATCACTCTGGTTTGGTACCAATGTGATTCTTTAAATCACTAGTGTAACGGCAGAGAACAGCTCCCAACATTTTCCCGAGTCATTAGACTAGGCCCACTCAGAGGATGGACGGATACATGTTTTGCTGCTTACACATGACATAGGCCCAGGCCAACGCTGCTTCCAACAGCGGGAGCCGGCATTCATCCTGCACTCTGCTTCGTGCTGGTTCATCAGCTGATAGGCGCTGACATGGAATGCATCTGACCCCGCTCCAATTACGCCTGCTCTGTTCAGACTTGCCCCCATTTCAACACATGCTGCTAAAAGGGGTTTTTTTTCTGCTGTTGTTTTTCAGTCATATTTGAGTCTTTAACTTCACTAGACAATTTCATTCCAGCTATTGGAAAAGCAAAACAAACCCACACCAAAAGACTTAGGGATAGTTTATAATTTCAACTCTGGCTACTTCACATGACTTCAGTAGGGAAACAATCCAAAAGACAATGTACTTCACTTCCAGGACCCCTGTGCACGAAGGCCATGGTGGGCACGGCCTCTGAAGCAGGTAACCTCACAGGAGAGAGAGCAGTGTTCAGAAACTGTTTGGAATAGCCTTTTGTGGTAAGAGGGCATAAATAACAGCAAGCTCTGGCTTACACTAGTTGTCAGTCCAGTTATTCAGGCATCATATACAGAGCATGCACCTCTTTCACTTTTACTTGCCCCTTTCCTCAGTTGTCAACAGTTGGCTCTCTGCTGGGACTACACCAAATTCAGCTAGGTCAGTGACTCCACATTTAGAAGTTTCTTTCTTGTTACTTCTAGAAGTACTTTTGTATTCTCCAAGCTCTGGCTGTGAGCCATTCACACATTTGAAAGGCATAGTTCTTCCCTTCTCACAGCTGGAGGTGTTTCTGGTGGGTCTGATTTGCAGAGTTGTCCAAACTGTCCAGGCTGTATTGCCAGAAGTTTCTATCTATATGAGCATCCATCAAACTAAAATATTTAGAATTAAGGCTATATTTGCATATACATACACATATGCACCTACATACTAAAACGAGCCTGCATGCAGCTGAGACGAGAGAGAAGATTGTTTACTATAGCACAAATGAAAGGGGATGAAACATCCATGCAAACTGTTTTGGTCCAGCTGTTGGTTGGACTGTACATGGTACAATGACTTTTTATTCAGCAAGAGGATAAAGATCATTTACTTACACTTGAGACCTTTAAGACTCAGACTATACAATAGACAACTTCCCCTTTAGACTGGCTAATAATAATTTAAGAGACTGAACTGTGCATTTTTCTACGCCTGGCTTCGTCTGCTGTATTGCATTTTTAGAGCACTGTATATGACAAACCTTCCAGGAATCCCAAACACAAATGGAAGTTCCACTGCATCACTTGAAGCAGCTGAATAACACCATCAGTGAGGCCACACAACTGCGTGGAATGTGATGAATTTCCAGGAATAGGATTGTTTCCCGGAGATTATTGTGTAAAATACAAGTCTAAAGAGGGAACAAAGGTAATGCTGACAGTCTCTGCACCACTAGGCTATTTTAGTTTGTAGAAAGAAGAATGAAGAAAACAGAAGACCTTTGCTAGGCTAACAGGAAGTCTATGTAGAGAGCAAACCCTGAAACAAAGCAGTACAAAATTATCCCAGCATAAAATATAATCTCTCCATGATTTTATCTTATGAAACCAAATCTAATTCTAGCTTGAATGCAGTCCTAATGGAGAGGTTAAGAGCTCTATGTCCATGCTTTCATCTAGCAATAATAAACTAGGTAAAAGGCAATAATTATATATGAACAGATGAACTCTGCAGTTCTGAGGGGAAAGCAGAGCAATGCATTTTGGAGTTCAGAAGCAGTAGGAAACCTGTACATTCAGATGCATTAAGAAATCATTTACTTTTTGGTCCTGCAGAGAGAGGTGCAGCAATATGAAAACCTCACTTATATTGAGTCCATGGATGTGCAGACACAGTCAGCTTATCAAGGTTTGAACAATGACATGGTACTATAGTTACTTTGCATATCTACTTATTGCAAAGAACAGCCTATGTCCATACAGCTAAACTCCCTTACTGTCACCAACAGGTTTGCTGGCCTATGCTGCCCAGAGTATTGCTGGGAAGGGTGCTGACCACCCCAGAGCTGTGCCATAGACTACACCACAATTTGCAGTATGAATAAAGTGCATGCCAGGGCCTGGACCTCTGCCCCAGGCCTGCTTAGCTTACCCATGCAGATATTGTCTACACAGCTGCAGAAATATTTGTATACACAGGGAGAGAAGGAAGGAGGGGATGGCAGCAGAGCCATGTCCCTCAGCAGTATTATCCAGTTAGTGCCAGTTCACACTAATCATGGAATTTCAGCTTAGCCTGGCAACAGATATAGATATATCAGATATATAGATGATAGATGGCAACAGATAGATGCCAGATAGATAGCCCTCCTGCAGACTACATTGGGAAAACACAGCCGTGTCAGCCTACCAAGGGTGACACACCAGCTCTGCACAGAAAGCAGGAACAGAATCTTTTTACTCTGCACCTCTATTTTGGCACTACCTCCACAGCTCCTTAGTGGTGTGGCCTTTAGTCTCTGCATCACAGTATGACTCTCCCACACAAGGCACCACTGTGCAGAGATCCCGAGCTAGTCGAGATGAGCTGGGAGAGCTGCCTGGCACAGCCCATGGGCCTAGCAGCTTATAGCCCAGAAGCAGTCAAGCTGCATTAGCTAAAAAGGAGACAGCAGTGCACGTCAGCCAAGCCAGAACCGAGGGCAGTCTGCATTCCCTCTTGACAAGGCTCTTGATCACAAGTGAGAAAACAACTCCTAGAGGAAAAAAAAAAGTTGCAAAGTACTGTTCCTGTTTCTTTTTCTTCCAATCTAACAAATAAAAACATATTACTGGCTCAAGTTCTATATGTTTGACATGAACACTATGTTCTTATGAAAAAAACAAAAACAACCAGAAAGACAGGAAATTAGAAGCAACTTTCCAACAGAAGCAATAACAACAATGACAATCCCAACTAGTTAAGGCCTTGACAATTACAACCAGGATCATAGAATGGTTTGGGTTGGAAGGGACCTCAAAGATCATCTAGTTCCAGCCCCCCTGTCATGGCAGGGACACCTCCCACTAGACCAGGTTGCTCAAGGCCCCATCCAGTCACCTAGGCAATCTTATTCTGTTCCTTTTGATAGGTTCATCTTCCCTTCTACCCCATCTTCAGTGATTCTCTTAGACCTGATAAAATTATAAGCTGAAAGGGGATTTGCTATATTTAGATGCACACTTGAAACTCTGATCCATGCTTTCCCTAAAAGTGTTTTCTTCTCTTCTTTCAAAGTTCATTAAATGAAGAGTGAATGATTTAGCCCAGAGGATACTGCATTTAGAGTAACAAATATGGTTTCTGCAGATTTCATAGGATGAAAACTATTTACATCATATTCCCACAGGAAATGAGGCAAGGAATAAACATTAATGTAATGATGCAATCTGTGTCACCATATAATAAATACTGAATGTTCCAGTTGATTTCAAATTTAACAAAAGAATAGAGTCTCAGATAAACCAAGTTCCTTCAAGTTGTGTGAAAACAGGCAACTGGCTACCTAGAGGAAGAAGATCCTGCAAGTGTCCCAGAGAAGAGAAAGCCTGCAAGATTAAGTTAAACACCAGATAATCTGTAAGAAAGAGGTCACTTTTAAATACCCTAACTATGAGGAAATCTCCAGGGACACTGATCTGTAGGCCAGGCTTTGTTCCTTCAGCTGGTTATGAAATGCTGCAATGTTGGGCTCTTCTTCCCTGGTTTCAGTTTTCCTAACTTCCATCCACTTATGGAACAGTTGTCAGAGACTTCAGATAGACTGTATGCTTGTCCAAGCTAGGAACAGTAAAAAGCATCTCCAAGTAAGAATGTAAAGATAACACTTCTGCATCTGGAAAATCCTAGGGATCCCCAAGAGTTAGGATGCTGATGAAGCGCATGTTGTGCTGAGAGGAGTCTCTGCCTACACAAACACACATTAGCTGGAAGACCTACGATTCTGACACATAGCAATGGTTCCAGAAAAGTTTTATTGCTCTGCTCTGTTGGCTTTGCCACTATTCCCCAAGGCAGTCACCAAAAGCAACCTCAGGCACAGAAAGTTAAAGGTCTTATTTTTTTCTTGCTCCTTGCACCTTTAAAGAGCCCACACTGTGAGAAACTACTAACTTCTGTGGTACATCTTCTGCCCTCCTAACCTCAGACAGTGGCAGGGTCAGTAACAGCCTGTCATGAACATTTAAAGTGTATAAAGAAATGGACTGCTACAAGCAAGAGACTGTCCTTTAATTATGTGGTAGTTAGTGCTCTATTAGAGGATGATGATGTTGACCTCTAGTGACTACTCTGGGGATACCTGGTGGCATGTTCACAGAAACGTTTCACTGTGATCAGCTAGCAAAAAATTTCTGTGAAGCTGGCACATGAGAACACCCACCCTCCTCATGGAGGTAATTACATATCCCTTTCATGGAACAGCTGAAACAAGCACTCAGAAAGGCTGCTATATAGCCTAAATTATGCATGCAGAGAGCTTTAAAGAGAGGATGATTGTACATGGATTCCTTAAGCCGTACTGTGGCTACAACCTCAAGAGAGAAAATACACCCAGACTGAGTGAAAGGACTGGATGAAGCAGCCCATGGAGGCAGACATAGTAGTATAATCCCAGGAGAAAACCAGAGGGTGAAGTCAGGTAGGGAAGGACCTGAGCTGGAAGCAATGAATGAAATAGATTTCTCAAAATACAGAAATGAAGCAAGAGAAGACAACTGTGACTCATTTTAAATAAGCAAAACAGCAGACGAACATCCCAACCCACTGTCTGTTTCTTATCTGACATAACCCCTTAGATGCTTAGATCTGACATAACCCCTTAGATTTTGCCAGATTATTAGTAATGGAAAGTATTGTTAGACATTTAAATCCTGGCCATCAGTGAGTTATACATTTGATTTTCAAATACATCCATTCTACACAATGAAACTACTTGTTCAGTTATGTCTGAAAATCATGTAAAGTATGTTATGTTGCACATTCATAGAATAAAACCAGAAGGCAATACACAATGCCTTACAAAGTTATTCAGATCTTATCCGTGGATTCAAAATAACAAGTGTTTTATTTTCCTACTTATTCAAAAGAAATGAAGAAGAAGAAAAAATCTTCCCAGCAGAGTCACTCAAGGCAGATGAAGAAAATAACAGATATTCAGGAAAAAGTTAAATAATGAAGATGACTCAAGGACTGGAAAGGAGAGTATGTTCCAAACTACTGACACACCCAAGTGATGTAGTGACTATACTGGCCCATGCAGAGAAAGATACCAGCAAAAGGGAAATTAGGTGAGCGGAACATGCTCCCAGGTAACTTTTCTGACTTGAACTTGAAGTGGTGAGAAAATTAACATATTTTCTAGTCCCTCCATAACTAAGTAATGGTAGCTGTCGCTCAATAGGAAAGGACCTTTCCCATTTTTTGAGAACTTGTTTCATTTAATACTTTCCTAATAGTTTAACATCCATCATAATATCATTGCTTGCCTCAGCTTGTACTAATTAGCATCAAAACTGGGCTGACACTCTGGCAGGAAAAAAGTAAACTGAAAATGCATATTTTGCCACTCAAATACATAAATTAAGGAATTCACTTAGTTTTTTGCTATTTGGGTAGTGCATTTGCTTTGCACACAGTGGCTAACTGGCAGCATGAGGATGGACTGATACCTAAAGAGTTCCATTCCTGGTTTCCAGGGCTTTGCTCCATACTGCAGTGACTGGAAATCGTGTGTGTGTTTACAAGTCAAACCACAGAGATTTTAAATTGTGATTTGTATTTAATTCTTTAAAATATTTTTTTTTAAGTGTCTTTTCAAGGAAATTGTCCATACGTGAAACGACATTGCAGTTGCATGACTTCAAGGGTATAGCGCCGGCAGGGGGAGATGAAGAGTAAAATATGCCTAAAGCGGCATAAAGCATGGGTGGAAAAGACATTTTACGGCAGAAATACCTTATGCAGGGGGCTTGGAGCATTTAAAAGCAGAAATAAACTGGCATTTAAATAGATTTAAAAAAACCCAAACCAAATGAAAACCAAAATAGTACAGAGCAACAGCACAAAGTAAATATTCTCTACAAATGCTTGTTTATTTTTCTGGGTATAGCTGATTATTTCTGAACGCTTACCTAGTAGCTTAATTCTTGAATCTTTAACAACCATACACATACCTTATACACTTGTGTAACTGTAAATGATTGCAATCCTTTTGTTAGCATTCCTCAGCATATATTCTCTCTCTGAACTGGAGATGTTCTCAGGACATGCATCATTTCGGGAGGGAAAGGCAGACATTACTTAGCATACCCAAATGTCTCAGGTCTCTAGCTGCACTGCATGCATTCACCATGCTTCACTGGCAATCTGATTCAACATCAGCATGTACTGCTTACACTAAAAAAGCTCCCTGATTTTTTAACGTATTACTTTGCCTGAGAAAGAATTAAGGTAAATGCTACTCCCTCCCCACTGACCTATGGACTTACATAGCTGTCAAAGAATCCACTGACTTAGCCCTATGAAGAGGGCAAAAATACAGCTGTTAGCTAAATGGATGCTAAGGGTACAAACAGGAATATTGATATTGGGAGAGACTTAGACCTACAACCAAAGCTTTCCCCTCCAAATAGTACTTTTTACAGTACTCTTTGCTAACTCAGTTCTTTCAACATATAGCAGGGAGAGCCTCTAGAGAATTAGTTTGCCTCCCAAACTGTCTTTGTTACTCCATGTTCTACACTTGGATATAGCCACTATTTAGGTCACATTTCTATCTATGAACAACAAAACTGGCACAGCCACCAAAATAATCAGCCCTATTCCCCCTCCCAGCTCTTTTTCTCATGCCAGCACAAGCATGAATTCTCCTACATACCAGGCTGTAATTTTATCAACAGCTGTACACTAAGGGGGAGGCAGCAATCACAGTGATTTCGCTTCTCCCTGTCCTCAACACGGAAACCAAAGGAATGTTTACCTAGATGCAAGGGATATAACTTTCAGTGTCATCCAGAAGCTGTAGGGAACTCCTTTGCCCTATGCAATTATCACTACGATTAAAACTTACTTAAGGGTAGTGAGAAAAAGCAGAGTTGAAATCAACTGGTACACAGGCCTTCCTTAAAGAGAGAAGCTTCTGAAAAGTGCAAGAGGGATTTTACAACTTAAAGGAGCTTAAAGCCTTATTAACCATACTGGACTTACGCAGAATGACTTTGTTACTTTCCTTTAAAAAAAAATCCAGCAGCTTTTTTCAGTGGAGAAAAATCCCCAAACCTCAACTTGTCCTCTCCTCCAGTTCTGTTTTCTTGAGTCTGCAAGGTCCTGGGGCAATACTCCAAGGGAAGCAAATGACTGAGATCTGAACTGATTAAGCCTGAAGTCTTAAAAGACAGCTTGTCATGCACTATTTGCTACTTGACTGCTAACTCAAGAACATTCAGCTCTTGTGCATATTCCACGTTCCCATCTGCCCACTGCTTCAACTTTTCACCAACAGTTGCACATTTCCAGCACAAACATCTTTGATATATTAAGAACTAAATGCAGGGCAGCATAGAGAAGGCAAAGCTCTTCATCAAAGCATCAGAAATACTTACTCTATTGACTATTACCCTTTATTTGTGAGGTTAACTTATTAAAAGCCCCTATTTTAACACAATAAATAATATAACCATGTGTTGTAGCCTACCGCAACTAGAAGCTTTATGTAGAATTTCAGACTCCTTTGCTGTGGAATATGAGGCTTTGTTTATACTCTTGATGGATCTGTGGAAATCTACAGCAATGAAAACCAATCCCTCTTTATATGCTGCTAGAGTTATTACACCCAGAAAAACAGGCAGCTATAGCTAAAATCAAGACTCAATAAATTTAAAACTTTGTACCTAAAGTTTATCAGCATTTTCTCTGAACCAATTCAGGAAAGAATATGTTATCAATTAAGCCCAGTCGGTGGTTTTATATCTCAAGCTAGCAAAACCAACACACGCTTGGCATAAGAACAGATTTAAATCAAATAAGATTCATATGTCCTTGCCTTTGACATCGTTGCTTGTTTCTAGCTGTTTTTTAAAATAGAAAACTGTTATCCATTTCCTTTTCATGCATATGTTATAATTTACATCCACAGAACAGAAGGAACACAAATCATTTTACAAGGTTATTTTATCAAGAAATCTTTAAAAATAAAAAGGGTTATTTAGAATGGTGTGAATACCCTGAAATCTCACCAGCTTTGGGTCAAGCACATTCACTACGCAGTTACTCAAAAACTCAGCACCTTACAGAATGAGGCCCTGCACAGCCCTCAAGTTACTTCATGAATTTTCTATATGAGCCAGACAGCTTGGAAGAAAAGCTAACAGTATCTCTCATCAGCCAGACTACAGAACTGATTCAGAAGTGAAAATGGCTTGCTCTGCAACAGTTGGAGAGAAACCAGGGCAGGAGCCAGTCCCCTCTTCAGTTTTCTACTGTCAGTACAGGAGGGGCTCTGTTGATTTGACACAGCTGCTTAACTTTTTGTCTGCCTCACAAAAAGCAATGTCAACTTTGGGTTACCTTAATAACTCCTAAAACACAAGTCCAGCAGCTGCTGCTGTAGAACCTGAATCATGCCTAAGTAGCAGGAAACTCTCAAAGGAGCACAGAAACTGCTATCGCTGATTCATAATAAGAGCACTAATCTAGATAAAACAAAGGCAACCTGAGGAAAGCTGACAGTGTTACAGTTTAATGAGCCTACTAATGAGCCCACATAGTCACCAATTATCATGGGTTACACATTTTGAAAGCCTGATGAGTTTTCCTCCTATTCCTCAATGTTCAGGCAACCATTGCAGCCAAGGTAACTGAGCGTATCTGCCATCCAATAAGACCGGTTTAAGACATGCCATTTGTAAACTCTTGAAGAAGTTTGTTGGTTCATTTTTTTTTTCAATATTTCTATTCTTACACTTCCCACTTCATTAATACCTTATCTTAGATAAACATGTTTAGTGTATTACTACATCCTAAAACTGTTTAATACCAGATTTGGATTCAATACCTATGTATGTGCATATATGTAGCTATATACATATATATTATAACCTATGTAAAGTTGTGACCATTTGGTTGTAATAATGTGCTACAAAAAAAAAAGAAGAGGCAGATGAGGATAATTACTTTGCAAGCAAATACAAAGTTGCACCCTAAGCAATTATAAGGGGAGGTACTGATCTTTGTCCCATTCTCCTACTGACTTTAGTTCTTGTCAGAATGTACCAAACTAATTCAGCTTGCTAAACCAGCAGAAAACTAGTACAGTAAGTAGTATTTTGCCATGCTTTTGCATTGAATCAGCTCAGCAAAAGGTCTAGCGGACGCCAAAACAATGGTGTAGTCAGACCACAAGGCCAAAGCACAGGGGCCAGAGAATTGGGATCTCCCCTATGCTGATGCAGAGGGGCTAAACACCTTTAGCTATAATGAGCAACTTCATCTGAAAAAACCCAAACTGTTTCTCGCACAACTGTATGCAGTTTTGCTACTGAGCAAGGCTGATTTAAAATAAGCAGTCCATTACAGGCTAACTTTCAATGTTTTCAATGAAGAGTAGTGAGCTATGTTCCTCCTTTTTCCCTTACCCTCCAAATACTAAGCCTTAACCCTGACTTAAGAGATTTTCAAGTTGTGTTGCCAGTGAGATTGCAGTGACTGGCATTTGTACATATCTCCCATTACAGTTTTCATCCTTGCACACATTTCAAATACTACACACATTAGTTGCTTCATGACATCTTTTGACAGGAGTATTGGTTCTGCAATACATAGATATGCAAGTATGAAGGAAGGAAAAGAGAAAAAAGTACGTGTTTTTCAGTTTTATAAGTAAGTTTTAGAAATAGTAGCAGTAGACTTATAAACAGCATTTTTATAAGAGAAAAAAAGCAATAGCAAATAATAAATTCACTTGTTTAACAGCATGCCCACAAGCACTGTAGACTAATACCTCACCTGTGTTAAGCACCATACTGTCATAACTGCCTACTAGTAAGTCATACTTCCCAATAGCCTTGCTGGGATAAGTATTAATAATGATCCCTCAGACATCTCCCCTGTTACTTTGAGCAATTATTCCTATCCCCTCTCTCTGCAGGTAGACCAATTTTCATCTCTTCTCCACCTCTCCAAGTGTTAAATGCATTTGGCTTGCATATCCATATGACCTGAAAGTCTTTTAGGCGGCTGCTACCAAGCAGAGATCACATTTGTACAAAAATCATAAAAATGGATTATAAATTACTTGAAATTGAATAAACAGAGAACAGGTATTCATATAAACAAAAGAACATAAAGAAGCAACAAGATAGATGTAACAATTTGTTTACTAAACGCACTAGACTGAGTTAATGCTAAAACCTTCTCAGATGCCAGTCCAGCTCCAGAGAGGATTGCTACTGCCCCTCCATGACCTATGTCCTAGCAATGGAAGACTGAGATAAACTCTTCATGTAATGCCAGGATAGCGACTTCTGCCACAGGGATTCCCGAAACATTACTGTATTCTACAGGCACATAGGAGTGTAGTAGCACTGCTTCCTTCCTCCTCCTCTGTTGCCACAGCCTACATTAGCTGTCGACTCCATCATGACAGCAAGAAAACTACAGTCTCTGCATTGTTTCTGGGAGATGCGTTACCATGCTTGCACATTCAAGGGACTCATGCAACCAGCAAGGTCAAATAAAGCATGAAAGCTTGATCAATTCCTAATCTCCAGAAAGAGCCAAGATTCTGTAAAATCCATAATATAATCCATAGGATGACATGCACTGCCTGCTGCTTTCAGGCTTTGCAGCCATGTGTCTGCTAGCATAATTCTTCAGTCTTCCTATATTGTTGTCAATTATCTTGGCATTTATTGGGTAGAAAGGGAAGAGGGAAAGACTCACTCATTGGAAGTGATTCCAAAATGAACTTCAGGTCACATTCTTGAAGATGGAAAGTGTACATACCAGGGAAGTTTGTTAGCATGATATAAATCTACTGGTAAAAAAAAAAAAATCATTGGAACTATAAGTTGCCATGGATGAAACAAAACGGATATGGAACAACAGCTGTAAGAAGAATCATCTGCCTTGTTTTACTAAGGCTACCACCTTGAAACAGGTAAACCACAAAGTCATTTTTTATTAGTTATTTCATCTCCAAGAAGAAAGG
>VYZX01026935.1:69597-92128 GCA_013401335.1 Brachypteracias leptosomus
TTTGAAAGACAAGAAGCTAGCACTTGAATATGGTAACATTACTTGCATGCTTCTTTATTCTTCTCATCTTCAAAACATGGGGCCAACTCCATGTTCCCACAAAAAGCCATCAGGTATCATCTTGCGTTTCAAGAGAAATGAGATCTTTGAGCTAACACAATGTGCAATGCTTGAAACACATTCATGATTTCCTACAAGCAGCATTATTTTTGGCAGTTTATCTGCATGACAAGCTAGGAAGAGAATTGCTGCCACCTCATTTCTCCCAGTACAATTTCAGGCTGTATTTGATAATTCACCAGCTGACAGAAATTGAAGTGGGAGATTTGGAGAAGGTTCTGTAACAATGATTAAGATGGCAGCTTAGTTCTAATCCACACAGGAGCTTCTCTCTTAGCCCAGAACATGAGGGCTGCTTTGATATGGAGCATAGTGTTCACTTCCCCCTGCTGTTCATTATGGCTACACTTTCCTGTGGAAGATATACCTGCTAGCACATAGGTACAGAGAGCTGGAAGCAGACTTCTAAGCTTTGCATTATCCCATATGGAAAATAAGGAACAGTTCATAGAATTGTAATGCAAAAAAAAATAATTTAATTTTTCAAAAAAATGTTCATGATACTGAAGGTCACAATACAAAGTTCTTAAAGACAATACAACACTGAAACAAGCTGAAAAGACTTTTTTTGATTGGAAGTGATTTTTTTTTTAAATACAAAGACTAGATGCCAACAATATTTATTGTACAAAGCTTATGACAGTGGATTCATATATTGATCCCCTGAAAATCCCCTCATTTTGAAGAAATATTGAATCTTAAGGTCATTGAATTTCTTGATTTAACTTCAGCAGAGTTATATTTGTTTCCACCCTCAATTCTAAGCACTCGGATTGAGTTTCATGGTACAAAATGGATAATAAAGGCACACTGTGGCTTGAAAGCAAGGCTAGAGATTCTAGTCTTTAAACTTTCTGGCTTTTGTCTGGGTGGTTTAAACACTCAAACATTCACTGAAAAAATCCAACCCTCTTGAGGGGGTACACAGTGAAAAAATATTAAAGTCTGCAAAAAATGTAAACCCTGTAATCTATAAACCAGTAATTATATTCTTATGCATTTCTTAGATTTCCTCAAATCCTTTGCAGTTACACATTTTAGAAATGATGTACCTTTCTCCAAGTTGTTATTTCACTCTGACAGAACTAGCATAAAATGCACATTTAAGGTCACTGTTTGCCTCCATCAGTTTTGCTGATGATGGAAAAGGACAGATGCATTGTTAAGTTATTGGTCAAGCCAGTTACTTGCTTATTTAACTTTTTCAATACAGCTTTTCAATTTAGAAAAAAGCTTGCTTAATCTTTTAAAAATTACTAGACTTCAAGTCTTGCGTGTCAAATACTGGCATGAAGTGTTCTTCAATGTTGTTATAAAGTCCTGACAGACCTATAGCAATTATTAACGAAACTCTTGCCACAGGAGTGCAAATCAGTATACTCTAGTTTAATCACAACTAGCTCTGTGAACCATGTCAATTCCTATGGAACTAGTATACAACTCAAAATTAGTTGAAAGTTTGGAAGAGCTATATACAAACACAATGAAAGACTGCTCCAGCAGCACTGGTCTGCACAAAACTAATCAATTTACACTAAACTTTTCTAGAACTACATAAAAAGTAATAGTTTTACCACATTTTGGTTCCCTGAGAAAAGTGCTCTAACTATAAAGATCTTTGGAATGCCATCAGTACCATGAATAAACGTGCACTTCTTGTACTGCTACTGCAGAGACATCTCCTACTTCCATGTTTTTCAGACTTGGTTTGAGCATTTTAGTTCAAAATAAACCTTGCTCTCTACAAAAGTAGCACTAGAATGAGAGCAAGAGATGACTAAAAAGTAGTCCAGTACCAAAACTGGTTTATCTGTGTTGATTTTAATTACAAACTGGAATGCATAGTTAGCACACTTGGACACAAAGTCATGAAGAGCATAGCTTACCTCATCTATTTAACCCATAATTGAGATTGGTTTTGAAAAATTAAATATAATACAAAAGGTTTTCAAATATGTTTTTGGAAAGCATGCTCTTCTTTTTCCCCAAGGGCCTAACTAGTCTTTTTAGTAAACATGATAAACATCATGAGAGTTAAGACTTCAAATACAATAAAACAGCGCACAGCAGAAGAATGAAGTCAGGAACCATTTTATTTCCATCCAGTTTTGCAAGTATTAAGGATGGCAAAAGAGCTCATTCCACCACTATAATTTATGAAATCATTACATCCCTAGAAGAGGCAAAGCTTAATGCTTCCTGTTTTCCCCTCCCAAGTACTTATAAGCTGCGTGGTTATTTGGTTTGTTTTAACTGTCTGTCTCTGTCTAATACAAGCCTCCTTCACCCTCTCCCCAGCCACCAAAATAGAGTAACTGGGTGTGGAGAAGCAGCACTGAGGCAGCCAGTAATGAAAAGTTACAAAAATGTTAAACAGCAACATACACTACACTAACACCTGGGATGCTCACAACATACAGAAGACAACTTTGCAACTATATCATGTTCTGGTTGCCATCATTATCTATGAAGATCAGTACTGTAAGATTTGTTGTCTAGTACATAGCACAACAGTTACTCCAGATTCTTCCGATTCCTCCCAATTTCTAGACAACAGTTCATTTTGTATCACTATTTTCAAGGCAAAAACACTAAAACTGGTTTCAGGTATTATTGTCCAACTGGTTTAATAGCAAGATTCAAATGGCATCTTCCACAATTATAGTATTAATGTTCGATACTTGTCAAAAGCTTTAAAAATTAAGGTATGTTGAAAAATCACTTTCAGTATACCCCATGCAATTGAACTGCTCAAATAGTTTTAAATCTTAATTTAACATATGCTAAGTTAGTGAAGAGTTCATATTTAGGAACTAATTCAAGGCAGTTCTTAGACCTCATATAGCAGGAGATGAAACTGTTTAAAATTATCACTATCAACAGGAAAAAAAGTATATACACTTTCACTATAGCCAGGCCATCAACTCTTCCACTTCAATACCATAATAAACACTTAACTGAATTATATCAGCAGATCTCAAGCAATTCACATTTCAGATTTTTCAAACATATGATTACATGTTAAAGGCTGCATTTTTTTGTTAAAATCTAAATTTTTCTTTTCCAATATAATTGACTCAGTTCAATGCATTTAAGTTTAAGACTGATTTGTAAACTGTTCTCTCTCCTTTGCTTCTCTCCACCCATACAGGTCTTTAGAGAAATATTAAGCAAAAGGCTTTACAGAATGCAGTGATGCAGTTTCATTTTTAAACTTAGCACTTCTCTGAGCATGTCTGCAAACGTTCTCTTACACGAGATGGAAGTGTTTTTAACAACCTTTCTTCTACAATTAGATTGTTCCGCTTTAAGAACTGACATTCTTCCAGTTCAACAGGAAGTGACTCAAGATAGTTTCCAATGAGTTCCAATTGGACAAGATTCAGTAGTTGACCCACACAAGGGGACAAATTCATCAGACTGTTATTTCCCAGAAGAAGAAATTGCAGCTTTTTGCATTGAAATAATCCATCAGGCAGCATTTCAATCTAGAAAAAGGAAAGAAAAGAACAAAAATAACGTACATTATTAGTTGTTAGTCTACATGCAGCTGCATGTTTTGACATTTCCTGGTTTTGGGGTTGGTTTTTTTTTTCAGGATAAAAAGCCCTGGTTTATGGAAGGATAAGGAACGGGAAGATTTAAATACTTCTAGTATTATGTGCTATCTTTATGTGTGCTTGAGAACACTACAATGGTTTTATGTACCTGTTTTGTTATGAGATCCTACTGGCAGAAGTCGAGACATAGGCATGGGAGGGGAGCATATACATGTACACATTTGCAGAAGCACATGAAATGCGTGAGGCAGCAAAGGTGATAGGAGAGAGTAACCTACTTAAGAATCAATGAAGAGCAAACACAGACTGCAGAGACATGTGTTGTGAACTCTGTACAAGCATCTATATGTGCAGGACAGTAGTAATTTAGTCCTGGTCCACACTATTAAATAATGTCCAAAACCAACCTCACCAGTGAAAGCAATTATAAACCTCAAAAGAAGTCTTAAGTCATGAGCCTGGACCCCACACTAACAAGCCAGAATTTATCACTGTTGATGAGGTTACCAGCTATCAACTAGCTATTGATTCACTACAGCTATCAGTTCGACAATTTAAGGTAAAAATTTAACAGTGTTCACTTCCATTAAAATACTACCTATGGCAAACAGCTGCAAGGAAAGAGAAGATACATTTATGCAGCCATCCCAACCCATGCTACCTCTGGATCAGAGCCCCTAAGCTGCCACAGGCCAGGATAGTACTTAGTATCATGCAAGCTTTGATGACACCGAAGTTCTAGTAACTAAACAAGCACCACCCCGTTTTTCAGCTTTACTATGTTTACTTTAATCATGAACACCACAAAAACATTTTGAACCAGATGCTATTCAGGAAGAAATGGTAGGTTCAGTCAATATTTGGTTTTAGTTTTTGGAAGTAGTAATTCAAAGTTCTACTTACGTGGTTTTTTGTCAAAGCCAAGTACTGTAGATTGGTCAGATAAGCAATTTCTTCAGGGATGGAGGTCAGTTTATTATAGCTAAGATCCAAATAGTGTAATTTTTTACAAAGAAATAGCTGCAATGGAACATTTTTTATATTATTATAATTTAGATACAATTGTTCCAGGTTTGATAATGCACCAATCTGCACTGGGATATATGAAATACTGTTGTGCCACAATTTTAAGCAAGAAAGGTGCTTAAGATGTTGAAAACTAATTATTTCTTCCACTGTTCTGAGGTTGTTTTCTTTTAAGTCAATTTCATGTAAATTGTTCAGGGTAAAAATGGAGTGGGGAATGCGCTCTAAATCACAGCAGATTAACTCCAAGGTTCTCAGGTTTACTAGCTTCTTCAGGTTATTTAGCACTATCAGTTTATTTCCCTCATTGTTGATAGACAAGTGTTGTAAAGAAGGCAGAAGATCTGTCACCACTTGAGGTATACGGGAAAGGTTGTTTTTTAAGTGAATTGATCTCAGATTTTTTAGCCCCTGAAAGCTTTCATTGTATATGGAGTTGTGATGGTCAAGCATGAAATATCCCGTTAAGCACAATTCTTGTATGTTTTTTAGATGAAAGACCCAGAATGGAATTCTTCCCATCTCACTAGATTTCAGGCGCAATGTTTTCAGATTTTCCTCTAAAAAGCTGACTGCTGGGTAATCCATAGTTAGTGATGAATGATAAACATTGAGTTCTTTGAGATTGACTAGCTGGGTCACAGCTGAAGGAAGCTTGGCTTCAGGAATAAGTTCCAGGCTTAGGACTTCTATTTCTGTCAGTTCAAAGACACTATCTGGAAGACCATTTAACATGAAAAGGTGAAGTTCAATCTTGTCTTGGGAATTTCTTACTAGTTTATTTTTCAGTTTTTCCACTGACCATTCATTGTTAAGATTTATCTGTTTCAGTTTGTTTTCACTCAAATCAGACAGGAATATTGAAAATCGTTGGGAATAAAGAGGATCATACTGATCTGCCAAGTGGAGAATAAATGCAAAGTCATTCTTCACATCGGGTATATCACTGTAATTACTCTTCTCTCTCAACTTCTCAAAAGAATATTGCTTAAGTGAACTTCTTAACATCCACCACAAACTGTAAGTACAAGTTAAGCCATAGAAGATCACTAAAACAACATAAAATGAAGCCAAAACTTTAAAAATTTCTGCTAGTGAATAAACACACTGGTACCTTTTGTAGCCTGTGAAGGCTTGAACATTAACTACACAATCGATTTCAAGCGTAATAAATGATAAATAGTAGGGGACATAAATTATTATTATTACAAATACAATGACTTTTGCTATAATCTGTTTCATATACACTGTATATATGACATCCTTCTCTTCAACGTGTACTCTGAATTTCTTCACTTTTTCAAATATAGCTTTTGCTTGTTCCCCTTCTTTTTTGTCAAGAACACTTGAGGAATTTTCTCTTCCAGTTGTTTCCAAGCCAGGTTGCGAATAGGGCAGGGACTGTCTGCTGGCCCCTATATCTACTGAACTCCCAGGTGACGAAATCACTGCTTTTGATTTGGCTATTGGCAACTTCCTCACAGACTGCTCAGCAACCGTTTCTGAGAGGGCACGCGTTGTCCATGGAGAATCGAAACACTTCTGAAGAATGGCTACAAAGTGCTCAAGCCTGGAACTGGTACTAGGATAGTAAAGCCAGAAATTACTGCAAGCTGCAAAAATAAAGGTGTGCAGAAGCACTAGGTATGGAAAAAATTTGGCAAACCAGTGAAGCTGTCTCTCATAACACACTGCATCAATATAGGAGTACTGCTGCCGATGGAGATCATTCTGGATTTTCAGTGGGATGGTTATGTGTGCTGTAGAGCTAGCCGACATGTTCAGGTTGGCTTTAACTAAATCCCAAGGCACGGCACAATGATTGTCAAATTCTAGCTTGCAAGGAAGACAACACAATACTCTGGTTTGAGTAAGCTGGAGAGCCCCAGCAAGCACAGCAACTAGCAGCATTATCATGGTGAGGTAATACCAGAAGACATCCCACCATGGTTTTAGTATGTGGTAGGATGACTGGGCATCTGCTAAGTATTTGAGTTCTGTTAGCGTGATCATGACTTTGACCTGTGAGAGAACAGCAGCTGGTAGAGGAAAAAAGAAAAGACATCCTTAGAGAAATGTTAAAACCAATTTATCGCATCATTAAACAATTGAACCTTATTACTACTTTCAGTTTTAAATGTGTAACATTTGGACTAGCATCCAGAGCATAGCAAAAGGATCCAAGAAGTCCTGGCACCTAACCCTAGTCATTGTCTTATTTAAGGAAAGTTACTTGAAATGCAAAAGTTTAAATGAAGAGTGAAACTAGCATCAGAGATTAGGAGAAAGTAATGTAAGTACTGCTCAAGTAGGTGCAACAAGCAGATGTAAGTTAAAGCGTCTGATATGCTACTATCAGTCCTTCACCACTGTCCTAAACTTACATAGCAAAAGTGATTTCTCATTTATGAAGAACTCCAAAAATCAGGGCTATTAACATGATTGCTCTTGTAATTTACAATTTTCTACTAGATTAAATCATTAAAGAATTTTTTGTATGTTCTTGTTGGGTATAAAAAACAGGTTTGCTTTACATAGTCTTATATAATTCCCCAGCCCCTTCCATCAAGAGTTAAGCATACTGAGAATTAAAATAAAGCTAACAACTTGTTGCTGTCCAATGTTGTCATACATATAAAATGGCACACTTAGCCCTCAGCAGCATAGATTTGATTCATACTTACTTTATTAAAGAATAAAATACACAGTACTGCTCAATCGGGAGGTCTACACCTTTTAAAATTCCTTGGACATGCCATCTTTACATTTGTCTTCATTCTGGATGGAGAAAACATTGAATATATTTCATTTTTAATGGCTTCACCTAAATAAAGAGCAAACATTTCGGCTTTCATGTTCTAATGCTGCTTTATTGCACATGTCAGGATCCAGAAAGCTCTGCATGGCCCCAGCTATGTGCAATGGAACAGAACATATTCAGACATGATCATGTACAATGTGAAGTCAAAGTTTTGCATGGTTACATAATTTTTTTGGTTGGAAGAGACCTTCAAGATCATCAACCTCATGAAGTTCAACAAGACCAAGTGCNCAGGAAGGTTCAGATTAGACGTTAGGAAGAAGTTCTTCAGCATGAGGGTGGGGAGGAACTGGAACAGGTTGCCCAGAGAGGTGGTAGAAGCCCCATGCCTGGAAATTTTGAAGGCCAGGCTGGATGGGGCTGTGAGTAACTGATCTAGTGGGAGGTGTCCCTGCCCATGGCAGGGGGGTTGGAACTAGATGATCTTTAGGGTCCCTTACAACCCTGATGATTCTATGATTTTCTATGATTTTGTCCACTAGACCCTTCACCAGCTTCACTGCCCTTCTAGCACCAAAATGTCCTTTTTGGAGTGAAGGGCCCAAAACTGAACACAGCATTCAAGGTGTGGCCTAACTAGTGCAGGTACAAGGGAATGATCCTTCCCTAGTCCTGCTGACTACACTATTTCTAATACAAGCCAGGATGCTGCTGGCCTTTACTGCCACCAGGGCACACTGCTGGCTCATATTCATCATTTATTGTGCTGGACATTTCAACCCAAACAGTGCTGACAAGCTGGTACAAAAAGGCAAACTACAGCTGAACTAAGGTAGAACCTTATTCTTACTCCATATTCACATTTCATGGGAGAGGAATGGCTGAAAATAAGTTAACTATTTTTTGCATTGACAAGGTTACTGTTAAGAGAATGTAGAAACTTACCAGGCCCACTCAAGGGAAAGCAGCTGAAGAAGAACTGGATGGTTATTGTACAGTCCTGGAGAGAAAAATATATTGTCATTAGATCATGAAATATTTAAACTCAAATAACTGTATTAGAACAACAGCTCATTACTCCTTCCACAGAGGTGTTTTAAAGATCCAATATTTAATGGGCAAGGGATCTAACTAGATCTACTAGATCTAGTTAGAATAATTTAAAGATACCACCTCCATCAAATTATTTACTTGTCACTATCTGAAAGTTTTTTTTCCAAAGTAGAGATAAAGTAATGGCCCTTGTCATTTTCCCCTTTCTAAGCACTGAAAGCCATTTAAGCACAACAGTTCTGTTTTTATGTAAAGCTACTAGTTCTGCAGCTGAGATGTTCTAGGCATAGCTAAGCAATTTCTTCAGTCACTCAAGCTCAACTTGCAAAAATCACATCTAAATACCTTTAAAATTAGTTTAGTATAATTCTTTGGGGTTTGAATATAAATTCTTTGGTGTAAATGCACAAAAAGGTACTAAACCAATCCAAACTAAAGCTTTAATTATGCAAAGAATATCTGGATCATGTCTCAATTCAAGCCAAACATGCTTTTTTTGAATGTAGACAGAGAAGTAAAAAGGTTTTTTTATTTCCAACCTAGAATGAAAACCAGTCAATTCTTCTCACTTGAGCATTGTTACAGAAATTGAAAACTTGGGACCCCTGATCAAGTTGTAAAGAACATACTCTGAGATAAATTATGTTGAATGATTCAGAGTAAGAACAAAAGGTATAAACAGCATATTTTTAACAAAGAAAAACATTTGAAAAGTCAACATAAGTTTAAAATAGTGTGAAAAGTCTAGTGAGCATAAGGATGGGAGCAATTCTTCTCCTGACAAACATGTAAACCTCACCAGGGACTTGGGCAGATACTATCATTTTAAGAAGCTGTTTTATGTAACTAAATGCTTATTAGAGAAAGTTACAAATAACACAATTTAATAACTCACATATGTACTTTGCACTTTTCACAAAGAACATGACTCTCACAGTAACAGGCTTATTCTGTTGAATAAGCAAGGCTCTCGTTGTGTATAAGGGACAGAATTCAATAGTACAATAAAACAGTTAACACCGTTTGAGAAAGTATTTTCTCTAAAAGTTACAGAAAGAAAAATAGAAAATGGAACTTAAGTCAATTGTATGAAAACCAGATTGGTATACTCGAGAATATGCACAACCCAACACACCTTCTTCAAGCAACACCATAATGCTCAAACAAAAAGTGGTTTGTTTTTATACAGATGGAGAACTCAAAGTAAGACTGAACCCATGTAATTCTGCAAGGTCTGTTTCTATAAAATGTTTACTTTGTCACCTCTCTGCCTTGAACTGGAACTGTTAGTCCCTATCACATACCTCAGAAAAAAAGGCTGCATTCTTGCTGCGGTTTTAGAATGCTTTCTAGCAGGAAGCAAGTGTCACAATACTGGAGTATTTAAATACTTTCTCTGGTTTATTCATGACTACCTTTTCAAACCTTCCAGTGGAGCATGCATATTCGTTACAACTCTATGTCTATTAAATAAAGCTTCCTATCAGAGGTGCAGTATATACAAGTGTAATATACACGTGATTTATTAATGATAATTTTGCCAAAGATTATTTTCTTTCAAATCCTATCTCTATGTCAACAGTGACTATTCAAATGGAATAATGCTGAACTGTAATGGATTTGATAACTCATCTCCAGCAGCTTTCAACCCATATCAAAGCCATGAAAGCTTTTCAAAGTGGCCTAATTCAATTGGTGATCTTTCTTAGAAGATGAGAGGCAGAAACTTAGCCCCAGGCTAAGTGATGACTTCAGGAGAGTTACCCCAGAGCAGTATCAGGACACAGGCCAAAAAAATAAAGTAATAAAGAGCACTATCATCTAGGCAATTTTTAGTTACTTCAAGACTTAGAAAAATAATCAATAGAAATATACCCAGAATATGAATAAAAGGCTATAATTTTGAAAAATATTATCCATAAGCATCAGACCAGACGACCACCCCCCCCCCACCAAAAGGTTCCTTAACATTGCATTACTGTCATTTGGTCACTGCTTACATAATTTTAGGTGCATTTAGTTAGTGATGGCTCTGCAGCAAGGTAAGTATCTTGCTTGTCCTCCCCAAATCATAACAGGCTACAAAATACCAGTATCTGACAGGAGGCTTTATTTTTAAGGTTACACTATTTTGGTTGATGTTCAGGTATTCAATTGGCATTTCTGACACACTAAGGTAATCAAAAGATTTATATAACTAAAGCATACCTTGACAGGTATTCCAGTGGCCCTTCTATCTTGCTTTTTTCCCCTACTCAGAGAAACACAACCCTCAAGCTGTCAGCCAAGCTCTTTAGACTCATGCTGTTGATATGGCTCTCAACTGAGATAAGGAGATGCTGGAAATACTGAAAGTGTTCAGTTTATCCATTTTCCATCAAAAGTGATTCCTGAACTTCCTGGTACTTCCTGAACTAAGTACCAACTTAGCTTCCGGTTAGATGTATCACTTTTTCTTCCAAAATTTTGGATGCAAAATTCAGTTCAATAATAAGCAAAATTGATTGCATAATTAGTTTAATAGGCAGTTTTGATATCCTCCTATGGGCTTCCTAGTACTTGCTTATGTTCTTACATCCAGAGCCTGGACCTCTACTTGCAAACAAACCCTCATGAATATTCCCAAAGGAGAAAAGCAACAAACTTTACCCCCCCCCCATCACTCAAAACACATCTTTCCTGGCTAAAACCTCCTCTTTATTGGCATGCTATCATTTCCTTTTTCATGCATTCACAAAAAAACCAAACAAAAAGACAGGTACTGCAAGGGTTTTGGGGCAGGTTTGGCTTGATAAAGAATGATGCTCTCAAACATTCTCTCAGCAGATGAGTTCAGATGACAGCTTCTCCATTTTTTAAGCTTCCTATTGACAAGTAACAGACTACTCAATTCAAGCACCACATTTGATAGATGATCTTTCAGAATCTGTACTTTCACCACTTGTGTGCACATGCAGATTCAGGCGCAGGCTCTTTTTAATGGGGATTGTATTTTTGGATCTGTATTCCACTGAATGCAGAACAACATACAAACAAGATTAGAGAAAGATTCTTTTCAATTCCTTCTGAAGGTCACAGGTGATAATTAAACATGTGTAAGTGATTATCCTTTTGTATTTAAAATAAACCCAAAGGCATTCCCGCACTCTACAACAACCAGCATATTCCTCAAGCACAGGATGTTCAAAACTACACTAACATTGTTACAAGTTTTCCACTTCAACCTTCCAAACAATCAAAGAACATAGTTGCAGCTACAGACAATCTCAACCATCTGTGTCTGGATTAACTAGAGGCCCTACCTTTCTTAAACACTCAACTCTCAAGAGAGCACTGCTGAATATAAGATGTGGAACAGTCACAGCAAAGTCTTATGCTGTTTAAGAAGCAGTCCTTGCTTTCTGGAGAAGGCTGCTTCATAAGACTATGCAGCCTCATAATGTCTTGGAAAAAGAATTTGTAAACACTTTTTTAGTTTAAAATTTAGTAAGTTAGGCTACACTTATGTTATTACTTTATTCTGCTACTGCTTCAGAGTTAACTGCACAGCATGGAATCTGATAAAAGTCTTGCAAAATTAGGCAGCTACTACCCAGTTCTACCACTACTATACCTTCAGTAAGATGAGAAAAGTAGAGTACAACACAGCAGCTGTATTTTAAATAGTTTCCTTAACAACCCAAAAGCATGAACATTCCTAGGTTCAACACAAAAGGCCTTAGAGTAGGTGAAAAAAGCATCTTAAAGGTAGCTTCACCTAAACTCAGCACACCCATCTTTATTCTATTACTTCCTTTCTCCGGTACACTTAACGCAAGAGAAATACTTTATCTTGCAGTCTAATTAAATTGAAAATAAGCTTTACCCCAATTTGATTTGCTTTACAAGCATAAGACTTACTCTTGAAATATGACTGTGCAGGATGAAATATGCCACATAATCCATTTCCAACCTATGCCTGCAGCACTCCAGAAAAGACCATTGTCTTCCTTGAGCCATTTTAAGTTAACTTCTCATTAAATGCCATCAATATGCAAATATGAAGCCTTTTCTCTATTCAAGGAAGGCCAGTAAAGAATTAAACTTTAGTAGTAAAAAACATCACTGCAAATCATCTTCAAACATCCTGGTTGCACAGGTAGTTAACATTACATACCTGTAAGGCCACATGATAATGAAGCACATAGAATCATGAAATGTACTGGGTTGGAAGGGACCTCTAAAGGTCATCTAGTCCAACCACCCTACAATAAGCAGGGACATCTCTACCTAGGTCAGGTTGCTCAGAGCCCCATCAAGCCTGACCTTGAATGTCTCCAGGGGTGTGGCATCCACCACCTTTCTGGGTAACCTGTTCCAGGGATCCACCACGCTCATATTAAAGTGCTTTTTCCTAATGTCCAACCTAAATCTACCCTTTCCTAGCTTAAAATCATCACCCCTTACCATGACCCCATCAGCAAGGTCTGCTCAAGTGCATGAAGTTACTTGAGCCTAACTCCCAATAAGCAGATGGAAGTGAGAAACCAAGTCAACTATTTTGAGGGTTAAACTCCGTAATGTAGTTGTATTACAAGGTGTGTATTTAAAAGGTACGTTAAAAGTGCTTTTTATTTCACACTAGTATAGTCTGGAGAGCAATCTTAAATATAAATTCACATTCAAACATAACTACTTTGGCAAAAGCACCTTCTCCAGCCCTCTCCAAGTTAAGTTCAAGGCACTAAGGATTGTGTTCTAACTAAAATAGGTCACAATCTATGCTTCTAGAAAGGCCTGTACTAGCAAGAAAACTAAAGCTTAAACCCAAGTTTAAGACCAAATAGACAGTGAGACAAGCAGTTTATGCAAAACACTGCAAAACAAAATGAAGAAAAAAATGTTACATCGGTACAAATCTAGGTTTCTGAACATGTTTCAGAATTAAACAGGCAAGCAACCTAATGGCAAAAAAAATAAAATAAAATGAAAAGTAGACAAGCTTTTTTTGCACATAATTGAATCAACACAAGTGATCTCTTTGAAAGCAAGCTCTCTACATTCTGGGCAAATATCACTTAATTCATAGCCATGGTGCTTTCTAAGATCCCTACCAAATCAAGCAGAATCCAGATTGAATCCAATCTAAACATTTCTAGTAAGCAATAGTTTGTACAGCTTTAGTGTCCCAGCAGTATCTCAAACTCAAGGGGTTTTTTTAAAATATAAGTTAAGTTTATATCAGGTGATGATGGAAACATGACAGAGGAAGGACTTTAACTACACAGACAACTATCGTAGTGTTATGGTCTCCCTCTTTCCTTGAAGACACTAAAATAAACCTGCAGCCAAGCTGTAGTAGCTTTGTCAGTCCACGGTCTCTTTAAATCTTTTTAACTATAAATACAAACTTAAGAGATGTATTATCATCTAAAATACTGATTGCAATAAATATTGAAACAAGGACCTGTTTACAAAAAGAGTGCTTTAGAAAAGAATGCTTTATATTGGTTATATAAAGAATCCAAAGAGAAAATTCACTTAGAGACATACTGCTTCACCCCAATTTCACTAATAATTTATTTAATTTGTATTCTCACTGAAAACTCTAGCACTCTTTTTAGAAAGCAGATTTTTAAAAATTTGCTTCATTAATTTACATTTATTCACACAGTTGTACATTTCACATATTCCACTTTAAAAGGGAAATTATAAATAGACAAAGATTGCCAAAACTGCACATTGGTATTACTCACTAAAAAATAGTTCTGCTATCATGAGTCTGCTTGTCAATTGCTAAAGAAATATGGCAAAGCCCATTAACAGATAAAAAAATAAATGGAAAAAAAGGCTTGTAAGAACAAAAAAAGTATATAACAAGCTGTAGCAGTTCTGACTGTAAGACCATGGCACACTGAGATGTTAGTGATCCACTCTGGCTAGTTAACAGGCCCAGGCCTGGGCTGTGCAGATCTCCTGGCCACAGGATACCTTTAGCCAGCTCCTAACAGAGGAGTCTGCAAGCAGCTCCAACTTGGTAGTAGAGATTGCGCCACCTATATGTCCTTGTCTTTATCAAGAAATGCAGCACCAAGTTCTCTTGTGAACATCTTTTCTGGTTAACAGTAGAAATTATGTACAGAGTTTGCAAAATGAGGTAACCTGTTCCACAGGCAGGGTCTGCAAGGTGTGCTGCACAGGGACTGAAGGCTCAGTTTATTCTGCACAGCCTGTGCTCCCAGCTTCTAAAGGGATGTATTGTTATCTATACTATTCTTTCTTTATAGTGTCAAATCCAATAAAAAGCATTTTAAATTATACTATACAGAATCTGAGTACCTTTCTCACAGAGATGATCAAGGAACAGCACCTTTTGGTGCAAAACACAAGCTATGTAGATTGTCTTCCAGAAGGTCACTTCTGAAACTCTCATTAGGTAAAAGTAGGCCCCAAAATAACAAGTCCCAAGTATCTGTTATGTGGACCCACCAGCCTGATCAGATCTCATTCATTTTGATCAGAAAGAGGTTAGTATTTAAAGTGAAGCATTATCTTCTGCCAGTTTCCTTTCCCCTCTTTTTGATCCTGTAATACTTAAGTAAAACAACTGCATCAGTACCAAATAAAAAGTAAGAGAGGGGAATGCTTTCCTACTACATCTAAAGTATCTATAAATTTCTAAGAGCCAAAAGAATTATATTTTTTAGGTTTGGCATTAGACAGCCCATAACAAGGTACACAATTTAATGCAAGTCAGTTCATGTTAAGTCTCAAAAAGAGGACAGACATACACAAATAAAATCAGAACCCAAGCAGTGACTTTCCTTTACAAAGAAATGTGAAACAAAGCACATTCAGAGCATGTATCAGTTACCCCCTCCTAGATAAACCTACCTTTTTAAATGAAATATTAACAGATTTGTGAAATAGGAGTGCAAGAGCACAGAGATACTGCACTACATTACCCACAGTAATGCACTTAAATCATCAACATTACCCCAAAGTGGCTCATGCTATCACTGACCAAGCAAACATACAATCATGAACTTCAAATATATTTAAAGAAACAAGTCCACTTACAAATCTATTAGTTTCTTTCCTTTCAAAAAAATCTAGCACTCAAGTTATAGAAGTAAAAATTAAGCAGAGCTTGACAGATCAAATAGGTGCATTTCTTTGATAAAGTATATGTTTTTCTAAACAAGCAAGTGTAAAAGGTTGATTCTAGATTACAGAAAACTTCTAGAGTGACTCCATACTGTATCAGCTAAGATAACTGGTAATTTCACAGAAATTACAAGCAAGTGACAGAAAAGGAGACAGGGTCACAGGCCATACCAAACAAAGAAAAGTAGAATAGATAAAAATAAGATTTAACACAGGGACTATAGAAATAGGAACGTATTAAAAAAAAATGTTCAAGTGTGCAAACAGGTTTTTTGCTCTAACTTTTGTGTCATTTGTTGGAAGCAACTAAAAGGAAAGAGTAAAAACCCTACCTGGACTATCCTTTGTAGGAGGAATGTGCCACCAATGCTGCAGTCCTAAGAACAGCAAAAGTTGTCCCAAGAAAACACTTGTAGCAGACAGGGTCAAACCTGTACAGACCTAATCTGGATGCCTAAAGAGTATTATTGTTCCATTTAGAAAAATCCAACAAAACCAGTCTCGCAGTTCTGATTCTAACTGCTCAGAGTAATGGTGATTCTTAAAACTAAAAGAAGTGAGCTTTCCAGCATAACAAAAAGAGGAATGAGAATATACTGGGAGTGGAGAGGAAGGGACAGAATAGCACAGGAAACACACCTGCATTCTCAGGACAGAAGTATTTAGGTCCATCCGTGATCAGCTAATGCTGATCAAATCAGCATGGGAAGAAACAACTCTCTCCAGAAATGACTGCAGGCACACCATGCTGTCAAACGTTCCAGTCGAAAGGTGTCATGGAAGTTATCATGGAAATGGCACACATTACACTCTTAAAAGATGCCTAAAAGAACATGCCTCCATTTTTGTTCCTCCATCCCCCAAATAGGTTTTAAAAATCACTATAACAAAGCTGAAGTACACCAATACTTCAAACAGTCCCTACTTTCAAGTTCCAAAGAGATCTTAGAGCAAGGTTGGAGCAAGAAGTATGAAAATTCTCCTTGGTTCTTCACCTGCTTTTTCATGAGCAAGGAAGATTACACCAAAAGCAATCTCAAAAGGTCTAGACTGCGACTGATGTCTGTGGCATGCTGTACCTTCTACAGATCTCCCAGAAACTATCTTACACAACAGTACGTGAAATTCTTCATCCCAGTACAAACATAGCTAACAGAGTCAGGCACCTCCCAACTGCATGAAATCAGATTTTCAAGCTCACTTATAATGCTTTTTTATTCTTGTAACCACATTCTTGGGTCTGTCTCATGCTGAGAAATAGAAATACATAACATAAGACAATGGTATCAGCACTACCCCTCCAGCAGTGAAGGAAGCATTAAAGGAAGCCTCAATGGTATCTACTTAATTCTGCATACCAAGATAAGTACTACAATAGAAAATTAATTTTTATCCCCTTAGTTTCCAGAAGCCAGTCAGATTCTCCAAATGTTCATTCACTGTGCTGCTATGCTCAGGACATCAGAAAGCAAAACAAAGAAGATAAACCCAGAGAATACTGACAACTTAAATACTACAAGGTTTGTGTACTAGCAGATTCTATAATTATAGTGCAGTTTATTATCTTTGGTCTTCAAGAGCAGTAAAAATGCAAGAGAGCCATCAGCATAAATCAGATAAGATTAGTTAACAAATCCCCCTCTTTTCTGGAACAGAAGGCAGAGAATTGCTCATATATGCTCTTCCATTTTCAGCACACTTTTCAATAAAGTCATAAATGGCCAGAGACCCTTGAAACAGTCAAGGCAACTCCTGTAACCTCACTGGAAATAAGTCCAAAACAAGAAAATATTCCCAGAAGGAGCCGCCTTGGGTCATGTTGCTATAACTACACTATCAACATAATTCATTATAATAATGTAATACCATATGTACCAATGTATTAACTAAAGCACATTCATATTCTCATTTGATACTTCTAGATAAACTTTCTATAAGGAATTTAGCAGCACTGCATTTAGACAAAGATTGAAGGTGCCAACACTCTTCATACCATAGGAAGTCCTGCTGGTTTTGCAGAGAGCAGAGTATTTAATGTTTTTAGATATTCAGAACCTTCATTCCACATTATTTTCCTAGCTCAAACGCTGCTTTCCAAAATAATAACCATGCCCAATCCAGTTAATAAGCAGCTTACTTCTGACAGCTGAATAGCTCTATGCAAGTCATTTCTCTCTACCTCTAATTCCTCAACTGTAAAATCATGGTAGTGTTTCTCTTATTCTTCATAAAGTATTTAAATGAGGAACATTACACAGTTATACTTCTTACTAGGTAATCAGGTTATTCTGGATTGTATTACAGGTTCTGTTAGGTTCTGAGCGCTAGAAGCACACATGCTATTACTTTTCCTAATAGTGGTCAGACAGTTATCACCTTTGCCTAATCTCAAAAATATGAATTTGGCCTTATAGTCCTTATTTTAGCTAGAATCGTTTTGATATTTCTAAAATATGAACAGTATTAGTACAGTATAACACAATGAGTTCAAATGCCAACATTTGGCCTAAAAAGGAAACAGATTTTTTTTTTCAGTATTTACAGACAGCCAAGACCAAGCAGTGTCCTATCAGGATAACAAAAGTTGAGAACAAACAGAAACATCAAATGAAGTCACAAATCAAAAATATACACCAAATACATTCTATCTCTGCAAGATGATTATTACCATGCACAAATACAGCTACAAGATTTAGGAACAGTCAAAACAGTGTTTTGGTTTTAAGTTTTCCTGGTGTTGTGTAAGTTTAATGAAGAACTTTCCAGAAGGGAATATTATTATTTCCACAGACAATAATTTAACTGCATCTGGGAAAATACAATTATCAGGGCAGCAATACAAAACCACATCTGATTTCACTCTATTAGTTCTGACATTGGAAAGCTGATTCAGATTTTCAGCAGTGTCTTGGATGTCATCTCAGAAGCCGCAGCTTTTCATCTTGCTTAGCAGGAAAGCCAGCTACTCTTGAAACCCAGCCTGACAAGTAGAAACACTTGATTCAGTTCAAATATCTAAAATAACAAGAACAAGTAAGTTTCTAAATCACATCTTGTTGTCTTTATTTAAAGATTCTCCCTATCCCAAAGTAAAAGCAAAGAACCAAAACAAAACCCCCACCAAACCTGTAAAACTCTGCAGTCAAATACAAACTCACCTGAAAGAGAAAGTTTTACTAATCCTCCAGCAGGGAGCATACTGTCCACACAAACACCTCAATCTCTTAAGTATCTTCCCGTTTTTATTACTCTACATTATGTATTTATTAATTGGACAAAGCAACCAGCTACATCTTTTCTTTTAATAAATGAAAGGACTGAAGGACAAATTTCATGTTGCACATACTGTGTAATAGTGTATGTACAAATTACATACCAATGCGTAAACAACTACAGTTTGAGAACTAAACATGCATGCAATCACAAGAGCTAAAAGCAGCGCTGTGCTTAACAGAGGCATCTCCTAGAACAATGCTAAGCTTCAGAGCCACGTACAAGTGATCAGCCTTGAACGCTGCAGTAAGCCCACAGTAATCCCGCTTTCTTTCCTGAACAAACACAAAGTTAGCTTGGCACCTATGTTCACGCTTCGTATGTCCATCAAGTCCAAGTATGCTGTGCAACAGAGTCTCCTGCTGCACAAAAGTTTCTTTTTGAGTAGGCTGAGAAGATTGAACAACAGCAAGTTCTTTCAGCTAACAGTACTACAAGAAAAACACTTTTTGGTATGAAGCCAGGTTTAATAACTTCAAAAACAAGAGGCAAGGTCTTATCATTACCTGAATCAATTAAGAACTTTGAAGTAAAAAACCTCCACCCCCTTATTTCTAAGAAACTGAATAACAGTTTGAAGAAAAGCAGACACTACTTTTAACAACTTCAGTTCACTAAAGTACTTGACTATTGACATATCCCGTCTCTCTTCAATTAAGCAATGTTTTGGTGCTTACCGGACTTTGAGTCAGTGTCATTGCAAGATTAGTACTTAAACAGCATTAACATTTAATAAAAAAACCCCATTTACTTAGGAAACAGTTCTCCTGTACTGCAAAGGCACTGGCAAAATAATAATAATTTTCACACTCTCATTGGCACTGGTTGGAAGTGAGAATTTATCATGTTAATAATTTAAACAACCTAGAAACAGTTTTAGTCAAAACTTTATAAATGCCCTTCCTGTTTCAAGTATTTTGCATTACACTACAAATGCTCATCAATATTTTGCTTTCATTCAGATAGAAAAGTTAGTTTAAAGGATAAATACTTTAGCATTAGAGTCTAAATTTGCAGTTACTTTTCCCGGGGTTTTAAGTAAGAGCTTTAAAATCAATGTCACTTTATTTAAGCCTGAGCATATATGACCATAGTTTTATAGCTAGTGTCACAAAACTGATTTTTTTTTTTCCCCCCCATATTAAACTAAAACCACAACTCAAACTAGTATCTCCCAAAGAAAAAAGTGTTTACAACGTCTTACACCTACTAACAATTAGTGGTAACAAAATCAGATTGTGTTACTACCATATTCTTTACTGGTATCACTGGACTTCTTACTGGTGTTTTTAATCCATTCAGTTTCTCACAACCAACTAAATTATCAATTTCAGTATAAGAAACTGTATTCCAGTTTACATTATCAGAACATACTGAGAAGTCAATCACTTTTGATGGAAATGCACTCACAATTTAATTGTGTGTGTGAATGGCACCAACAAGAATTAAATTGAAGATACTCCACTACGAGTTTTTGCCACAATTCCCTCCTGATTGTTGAAAGGCCCTTGAATCCTCTCAGGTGTACATCAGAGGAGGGTGTGCCAGCACAACACCCTAAATCGCATTTGCAACAGCTTTCTTAAGAGCTGCATCATCTGCCTTCGTTCCACTGTACTATACCACTGGAAAGTAAAACTTTTTCATATCAGTAAGTTTAAATCAAATAACTAGGGATGCTATAAGTATCATGAAATGTTAGTTCAATATTTAATTACAATCTTATTTCAACAAGCTGGAAATTAAATCCAGAACTAGTCTGTAGAACACTTAGCAACTTTTGGGGAAAAGAATCACCAAATCCAAGCAAAACTAAAATAAACTGAAACCCACTTACTAAGTCTGGTAAAACTCTGGTTGGAATGTATACACAAGATACACAAATAAGCAGTTTAGTTATTAATAACATAAGACCACATGACTCATTACAAGCTTTCTGGCATTAATGAGGCTGACTGCCCACATGGTAGTGGCAGGGTTAATAAAATACAGGCCACAGCCTCTCAGCTGTATTTACCAGCTACCACAAAGCACAGCTACCACAAAGCACAGCTACCACAAAGCACAGCTACCACAAAGCACAGCTACACGTTTGTGATGTGGGGCTCTGAACTCATTCCATACAGGATACAAACACCCATTAGTTGAGGCATACCATAGCTTTTCACCAGTTGAAAAGAAAGAAACATTATTTATTAGTTAATTATTAGCAAATTAATAATAGATATTTTGCTAAACCAACAACCTATGCCACTTAAACATCTAAATATGCTGTAATTTTAATATTAGAATATTAATTGCACTTTACTTTCCTCACCCTTCCACATGGCTACCCACCGTATCTAAACCAAGTATCTCTGTAACCACAGCACAAACTTATCTTTAAAAAGAGTAGCTGCAAGAGCAACTGGCAGAATAAGGCTATTTGCAAGACAACAGCTGAACAGCTGCTATAAGGATGCCTAAAGAAGAGATAAATACAGCCCACGGGTTAGTGCACAGAATACAGAGAGCAGTGTGAAACATTTAGACAGGCAACAGAGACCAGTATAAACCACACCTTATCCCCTTAGTCACATAAAATATCCATTTCTAATCCTAGCTGAGTACAGCTTTATGGCTTTAGCAGTAGGTACTGTAAGCTGAAGTAGTACTATTAGTGTCACAGTCTCTTTTGCTACCTGTAGCATGTCAGGCAGAGAGGGCATGGCAGCAGCTAAAGGAACACTAGATTTCCCCCTCTGGAAATCCATTATAAAAATACTTCTTTGGCAGTGACATACTGCTCTACAACATTCATTTTACAATACTGAAATAATGATGGATGTTTATTTAGCACCGTTGGTACCCCTCTAAAATTTACTCAACATGCTTTCATCAACTTCAAATAGCAGCTGTATTGGTATCTTGTAAGAAACAAAAGGCAATTTTCTTTTTCTTCCCATGAGAATCCCATTTTTCCGAACAAGGGAAAAAGTAAGAGTCAGACCAGCAATTCTCTTCTCTCAAGAGTGCAAGGGAACGAGCATATTAATACTGCAAATTTCTAGAAGTTACATGAATTCTACTGAAGTTGGAATTCGGTTATATTACTGTAATACTCAGAATGTAAAAACATATGCTAATGTAAAACTCTGTGATAAACATTTTGTTATCTAGCTACAGCAGAACATTTTAAGCACTGAGGAAAAACCCTTATAAAAACTTGTACTCTATCCTAAATATTAGTTCTCTCTACTGCAATCACTCTCCTTTCTGCTCTCATTTCATGTCCCTTGCCCTGCTCAGCACCACAGATTCTGAAGAAAATCACTACTTTGGATAACTTTTCTATTTCCCACACAGCTGAGTTACACAAAATTAAAAACCTGCACAAAATATATATATAGACAACACATAATAAGTTATATGAGGGATATAGTATAAGATTTCAGTATTAAACTTTGTGGTGTTTTTTTTTCCCCCTCTCACCTCTTTCTTAAAAGTTTAAGAGCTCAAACAAGATAGATCAATAAGCCCTGATCTGTTGCCCTCTCTGCTAGGAAGGTAGGTAAGAAAGAATTCCAAGACACCAGGAAATAATTGATACCTT